>JBBMJZ010409172.1:0-12531 GCA_037833815.1 Zingiber zerumbet
TTCGTAAGAAAGATAATTCTTATACTTGATTTTTAAGTGACTTCTTTGCCCTTCTGCACGGGCTTTCTTTTACGTTTCCCCTTTTAGTCGACTATAAGAATTGAAAATCAATTTAATCGATTAAAATTTAAATAAAAATATTTTCTTTCAGTCGATTGAAAATTCTAGACAATTGAGGTTTCAACTTTACTCGGATTATGCTTTTATAAAGCTATATATGCAAAGCTTGGGATAAACTATCACTAATTACAATCCAGAAACACTTATTTCTTAGTTGAAGTTTTCTGTAAGCCAAGTAGGTAATTCAGGTATTTAGAGTGATTCAACTAATCCGGGAGATAAGACTATCTTCCTTCCTAATTCATCCCTAAGATAAATCCGGAAAGTTAAGTAGCTCCGGGAGGAAAGCACCGTAGCTGGGATTCGTGATTCATAGGTGCTTAGTTAGGATTCGTAGGTGCTTAGTTAAATCCCATCGTTGCACCATGTACCATCTGACTAATCTTAGAGACGGTTGATTGGACGACCCTATAAAAGTTTTTTACTGACCATCATAATAAATTATAAAACACAAATGTGTCTGATGAATGACCCAATGTCACAGATAAATGGATAATTTGAATTCCTAAGGTGTAATGTGTCATGTGTGAGATTTAAACTCCCGTTGATTAAGTAGCCCGTCCCGTAGCTTACTAACGTATGACACCATATGTAATATGCTTTGGGTGAAATTCGAACATATGTTGGTTAGAGAGTGCTTACCGTCACATCATTACTCTATGTACACTAATACAACGAATTTTTTACATTTATAAAAGGTCATAAATTGATCCTGGACGTCCTACACGATCGGTCATATAGTCATCTATAGAGAAATAAAGTCCCCTCAGGACGGTCTAATGGCTAGTGCATGATGTGTTGCCACCATGAGATATGAGGTTCAAATCTCGGCTAAGCCAAGATAAAATGTCTTCTTTATATGTTAGTCACTATTCCAAAGGTTAGTAGCCGTCCGTGATTCACTTCTTCCGTATTAGCCCTGGGACGGATTGACGGAGGTGCTAGGATTACGTACAAGGGTATACTTCACCTAACTTGAAGTATACTGTGTAATGAACATATCAAATCTAATGTAGATTTCATTTTTTTTTTTTAAATTATCAATAATATTCATTTTCAAGATTTATTAAATATCTATTAAGGTTTAGACTTAATTTAATATCTGACGTAGTTTGCAGCAGTTGTTTTGTTCTAACTCATAAATTTTCCTTATTTTAAAATAAATAAATTTGAACTATTTTTTTCTTCAAATATTTAATCATTATAATAATCGTAAGAGTCCATCCAGCATGAGGTATTAAACGCCGAGCCCCTCCTCGATCAGTCGACCTTCCTCCGATCTTCTCCTTCTCCTTCTCCTTCTTTGGTGTTCTGCAACAAATGGAGGTTACTCCGGCGAACCGCCTCCCGGAAACTGATTCCTTGCCCGACGGCTTCGTTGAGATTTCCGCTGACCTCTCTCCGCCGCCGACTCCCGACCACAAAGAGTCCTTTGTCGATCGCCAACCACCGGACGAACAGCTCGTCGACCCGTATCTTCCGCCCTCCGGGTCAGGTGAGGAAGCCGCATCTCCGGGTCTCCTGGTGAATGGTTCGGAGAAACTGATCGCATCTACGGGCCTTTCGGCGAAAAGGGACAGCGTCGGAGATTGTCCCAATTCGGCGAGCAGAGATGGGATTTCGGAGATAAAATCGGATAATGAGGCATCCGAGTCAAGCATACCGAAGAATGAGGTTTTGTTAGGTACGGCAACTGAAGGAAACAGCCAAAGAGACAGCAAGAGTTCGGAAACAGGTGGAAAAAAACATCCCTTTTTCACCGTATTATTTATTCTATTTTAGTTTTATACTATATTACCTTCCTAGGATTCCATAAACATTTCAGGTAAATCATGTTGTGAGTAGATGATGCTGATTTGTCAGATGGATGGAACATTGTTCATTCACTGATAGCAACATTTCCACTTCAAAAATTCCACTGGAATGTGACGAATGAGGATGAGCTTTAGTGAATCTTGCCAGTAGACATCATGTAGGGGAAAGTTGATCTTTAAAAGGCTTGAGCTTGAACACATGGAACACATAACAAATGGAAGCTTGTGTTAATTTGAGCCTGTAAGTCGCTGTTTGGTATTAGTTTGCAAGCTGAAATCAAGTAATAAGAAGGCCACAAAAGGGAAGCTCGTATGATTATCACACTATAGCATTTAACGATGATGCACTGACCTCCAAAACAACTTACTTTTGGAAGTTAGAGTATACAGATCAAATTCAAATTGATCATCTTATAGTTTAAGGGGAGCTTTTGTGCATCTCCACTGCATTTCATCTCACATGTTGCTCATCATCAAGTCAACAGCCAAAATATGTAGACCTTGCTCAACATCTTCCACATGTTGATCATCTTATAATGTTTTAAACTATCCTTTTACAAAGATAAGGATATATTGAAAAGATAAATAGAGCATACATTTTAGATTAATTTGTTCCTACAGAAATAGAACATCAGCTGCGTAGAACTTGTGAACATTAAAGAGCCTTAGAAATTTGCTAAACCCTTTAGTTTACTTACACAATACTTTTCACAAATCTCCATAAAAATTGACAGTTCCTTTCCAATCTTTAGAACTCAAATCTCATACCAAATTTTCAGTTTTCCATTCAACCATTGAATGCTCTAGGTCTTTTCTGTGCTCATCTTTCATGCCTAGAATAAGTTCTTAATTTGTTTATAAAGATTAGGTTAGTCTCCAACTTTCTTCCTTGATTGAAAAGGACTTGACTCCAGAGATTGGCTTGAGAGATATCAATGTGAAAGATCTAGTGCAAAATCATGAAGCTCCTTGATTTTATTTCAAAATCTGATCTTGTCTTATTTAATGAGAAATTGTTGCAATGAGCAGTAATATCAGATGCTCACTAAAAAGGGTCTCTACTGTCATTGTGGTTGGGAGAGTTAGAGCTTTGGGCTGGTCATTTCCAATAGAAATTTTAGTTTTCAAATATGCTCAAAAATGAAGGGGGTCTTGATGCAACGGTAAGTTGCTGCCATATGACCTGGTGGTTACATATTCGAATTGCGGAAAAAGACTGCGTACAATAGACCATTCCCTGTGACCCACATTGGTGGGAGCTTCGTGCACAGGACTGCCTTTTTAAGTATTTTTTTAAAAAAATCATGTTAAGTAGTTAAATATTTCATGTTGAGAATGAAACTAATATTCATATCAATAGGCAAATCAAACCTCTTTGCATTGGTTCTCAGTATTTGGGTGATGGGAAAAAGGACTACCGACTTAGACATGAAATTTTTTGAATGGACTTTCAGGAATCTCTTTGAGTAAATGCATAACATGACTCATCATCAATATGAGATTTTTTTTAATTATTTAGTTGGTGTCAGGTATCCAGCTTATACTGACTAATCATAGGGTGATCGGCTCGGCCCTACGGAAGTTTTCCACCGGCTTTTAGGATAAATTGGAAAGAGCTTTCAGCAAACGACCTATCAATCCAACATTCTTAGGTCAATTGCCCATTAAGGAAAATTCATCCATTAATTCGCTGAAGGGGCTCGATTCTTAAATGTCTAAGAAATTGATAAGGCACCCTGCCGCTGCACCATTGCCCGAGGGCATCAATATGAGATTCTTGATCCTTATGAATAATGATGTGATCATTATTCAGGCAAATTTTCTCTGCCTTTCTTTTGGCAATTCATGAATACGTCACCAAAGGAACTTAACTCAGATATACTATAGTTAGGTGGAAGGGTACTCAAGTGACAAGTCAATGGAAGTGTAAGGAGCATAGCCAAGCACAACTATGAACAGTTTATTTTAAGTGTTCTAGTTGATAGAATGATCATAGGCAAATTATAAATTGTCCAACTGAGCATTTAGGAAGATTACTGAAAGAAATATTCGTGACTTTAATTTGAGAATTTAGGGCGAACTTAGTCTTGTGTTAATTTTTTTCCACGCCGTTTTCTATAAAAATTAACAAAACTTAATTCTGTTGGAAACCATAGTGTAAGGTAGACTTGATGTAATTTAGCTATTTTGGAAGAATAGATTGGCAATGTATGAGGCACTAACGTTTTCTATAAAAATTAACAAAACTTAATTCTGCTTGAAACCATAGTGTAAGGTAGACTCGATGTAAATTAGCTATTTTGGAAGAATATCTTGGCAATATATGAGGCACTAAGGGATTGGTGGGTTTAGTAAAGAGAATAAAGTGGACCATTTTGGAGGATAGATCAAAACTGCGAGAATGGAATAATGTCCACCAGCTACAATATGCTTTACTTTAGTGACCAACACAACTCGAGATTTTAATTCATGAATTATGTTTTTAAATTTTTTTAAGGGTTATTGCACATTGGTGATCTTAAGTGGATTTGTGTGAACATCAACATTGATACAGTAGAAGTATGGTTGGCAGTGGAGATGGCAACAATGAGAACAAGGTTGACTCTAATACCATTTGATGCCACATGAGCTGAGTACCTGTCTTATTCAATAGTCTTACGAGAGAGTAGAGAATATGCAGATGGAAATTGTGTCAGTGCTTGAATGAAGTAAGTAATGGGCTCAGACACTTTTTAGTTTCATAAGACTCAAACAAAGAAAACTAGATGTATACAAAGTTTTAAAATAAAAAAATAAAATCGAGTTGAAATATAATATAATTATACTTTAGATTTTACACCAATTTTCTTGATTGAACCAATTTATTTTAAAGTAGTCTATTTGCATTAAAGAAAGTCTTGTTTGAACCTACTTCCATTATGATCTTTTCTACCTATGCAAAGAAACAAGTGCTTTGAGAAGTTGCGGCGTGTTTAGGAGAAATATTTTCACACTGCATATCAAGATTTGCATGAATGATATTTTCTAGCATGTTTTTTTTTAAATTTTCTTATCATTTATATTTCCTACCATTTGTTGTCTTAATTTTTTCAATGGAAGTTCCACTAGCTATTCAAAGAAGATAACATTAGCTTTACTTTTCACTTGGATTTTGCAGAAACAAAGGACAAGATGGAATTGCATCCAACAAGTCTAAAGGTTATATGTATACCAGGATATGCTCATTGCTTAAAATTTATTATATTTGTAGATTTTAGAATAAGTTGGAAAATTACATCAACACTATTATAGGCATACATGCAGAGTTCAATATGTTTAGATCTCATAGATAATTTGCACTGTACAAGAGGTGTATCTGCCTCTTCCTTTCTTCTTGCAGTCTTTGATTTTGTGAGTCTTTCACTATTATTGGCTTATTGCCTAATAGTTGAATTCCTTTTTGATAAAATATTTTTTTATTTGCTACATCTGTTACAATGAGATTAATTGCATTCTCTACCTTTTATATTTCACTTTCAATTGTTTCTTTAAATAGGAGTAGACATTTGTTTTTGACTAACAGTTACTACATTGTTACGGTTTATCTTTGAGTGGATGAAATTGCTTCTTTATAAAATTGATTTTGATGTATGTTGCGTTAATATGGATATGACCTATCTCTAAATGGATTACAAATTGCTTGTTGCCATCATCATTTCAAACATGTTTTTTGCAATCAATTTTGTTTTCTAAAAAATGAAAACTGAAAATTAGAAAAAAAAAAAAAAATCAGTTTTCAAATGGACCACACTAAACTTATCTTTTCTTTTTTAAATAAGAAGATTCAACTTTCATTTACTTTTTGGTTATTTTCCTACTTTAAGACATATAAAGGCTCATTTCAGGTTCACAATTATCATATTTTCAATCCTACTATATACTGCTTAACTAGTTGGTTTCTTTCCAAGTTATATTTATCTGTTGAAATCCTTTAGAAATAAGTTTTTTTTTTGAGTGACTGTGGGTCTTTAGAATTCATCTCTATTTCTTTTATGATATGTTCTCTTAGATCCAAATTAGTTTGTCTAATGAACCATTTATGTTTGTTTTTTGCACAACTTTCCGAGCGTCTTATCGTCGAACTTAGTTCTCTAGCTTCTTTTTGCACTCTTTTCCAGGCTTGCAAATATGCACTCACTTGTATCAATAATCTTAAATGAATATTTAGTTGGTTGCTATTTCTAACTATTTATCCACCAAATTTTGTTTATTATTAGTATTTGTTTGGTACCACTATATGGATTAGATGGCTAAATGTCCAATGGAGGCCAGAATCTTCAGATATTTCTTGCTTTCACATGGCATCTACAATTGTTTAAATGACTGTATAAGTTGCAACATGTCTTTTACATAATTTGGATATAAGAATGATGCTTTGTTTTTTTGGTAATTTTCTTTGACCTTCTGAAGCATTTCGATTCTTAGCACTACCTATGGTCTAATTACTGTCTTCTGTTGGGTGGTATTTCAGGAAAGCAGTGAAACAAAACGTAAAACTGTAAAGCGTAACACAAAGTCTGATAAAGAGCTGCTAGAATTTACTTTGAAGTATCAAAAAGTTGTAGCAGAAAGAGATGCAGGTGTGCTAATGGACAAATTTATATAACTTTAGTATGGCTGTCCATAAATCGAAAACCCTGTTTTTTGAAAGCTCCACTTCCATTCTTATGATTGTCTTTGTTGGTATCTTATTTACATCAGTTTGTTTATAACCAAATCAGTGAATTACCATCTTGGCTCGAGTCCGAGTGGCAGCATACTATCCTATCAAACAAATCTTCTAAAATAGACACAATGGATCATATACAACGGATCCTATAATGTATTCAATTTTTTATTTGTGAAATCCAAATGCATGAAACTGTCATTCAATTGTCATCTAAACTCTTTTAACTGAGTTTGATGATCAAAATTTTAATTCACATAAGTGTATCTACTAACAATTGCAAATATCGATTCAAACAATCAATAACTAAATAGGTTACACAAGCATGGTGACCAGAATAATAAAGTATGCCTGATGATCAAACAAATAAGCAATAAACAAGTAAAATATACAAGCTTGATCATAAGTATAAGAAATTAAATAGGGTGAATAAACACGTAAGCAATAAGCATTTCATTTCTAATAAATAAGTAAATATAGTAGCATTCATGGATACAAAAAAATGATTAACCAAGCTGGGTAACGTCGAGCCTAGGGTGATCGGCCCGGCCCCACGGAAGTTTCCCACCGGTGGGTAAATCGGGAAGCACAAGCGGCGGGCGGCCCAGAAGCTCAACATCCCTTAGTTGCAAATCCCATTTGGAGGAAAAATCCCTGTAAATACGCCATAACTGGGAATTGAACCGTGGGTACCTGGAGACAACTGAGTGCCTTACCGCTGCACCATAGCCCCGGGGGCGCATTCACGGATACAAGAAACTAAACATGGTGATCAAACAAGTAAGAAATAACCATTCCTCCTAAACTTACACATGTCTTCTTATAGATTGCCACATTTGTGCTCTTTCCCTTTTTAAATGAGATATAATATGAAAACCATGAAATTTTCAAGAAAAACATGAAAATAAGACAAACAAAATAAATATCAGCTCTTTTGGATTTTTATTCAAATATACAAATATATAAGACATGTATTTATTTATGATAATATTTATCTATATTATTATTGGCTTCTTATACATTTTCTAGTTCTAACTTATCCTGATATGGTAAAAATGAGAGGATAATATAAGTTTCATTTATTTGATTGATGTTTTAGCTAAATTGTAATGAAAATCTTGTTGTTTAGCATGGTAAAAATTTGTGGTTCAATCTTGACTCGAGCCTGACAATTTATTTTTTTAATAAGTTAGCTTAAACATATTTTATAAGCTCAATAAGATAATCAAACAAGCTTGCCAATAGTCAAGTATGATTTGGCTAGGTTCATTTATGGCCCTATTTGTTACTAAGCATCTCCTTATGGGAACTCCTTATTCTGGAATAGGGATTGTTTTTTTTTTTTTGGATAAATTAGGTTAAACATGTTTTATAAGCTTGATAAGACAATGAAACTAGTTTTGCCCGCACTCAATCATCTTCGAGAGGGAAGCCCTTATTCTGTATTACTCAAGTGTGGAAATATTGACTTAAGTATTGTTCTACGCTCTTTCATGGTTAAATCACTTTTTTCTTGCAGCAATCTCTGTTCGTGAGAGGCTTGAGTCACTTTGCAGGGAGTTGCAACGTCAAAATAAAATGCTGATGGTGCATTTCATATCTAGAATAAGATATTTAACTATTGTTTTATTTGTGTGCATTTCATATCTAGAATAAGATATTTAACTATTGTTTTATTTGTGTAACTGGGCTTTTTCCCTGATATGATTTTCTTTGTTAGGATGAATGTCAAAGAGTATCCACTGAAGGACAGAACATGAGACAAGATTTATCTACGAAGTTCAGTGATGCAATTAAGGTATAAATGCTATTTAATGGCTATGATAATTTATCTTCAAAGGTTTTTGGTTTTTCTAGATCTCATGTCATTTATCCTGAGGGCACCTGCTATTCAAACAGCTTGTAGTCCAACTAATTTTTGTTAGAACTAGAATTCTAAAGGAATAATATACTTACGAGAAAAAATTTGCTTACTGCTGAACATAAACAGCAGTTCCAAGTGGAAGGAACTTAATATAAATTCTAATGCAACAGTAAGAAACTGATGCAAAATGCCATAGCTAGTAGCATTTTTTTTTCTTTTGAGCCTTGTGTATTTTAGGATTTCTTACATTAAACCAACTGACCATCTCAGGCACAGTACTTTTTGATCCTATGAACAATATGCCCTGTTGCTGCTTTTGTCTTTTCTTTTGCTTTTGCATTACCATTTTTTTTTGAAGTACGACACTGAAACTTGGGACTGTATAATAACTACTGAATGTGCTGCTTCAGAATTGGTGATTGATTGTGAGACATACTTCCTTTAGCAGTATGTAGCTATAGTCTAATGATCATTTCTACAACCGTGCACTTTTTAGATGCTAAAGTTTTTGTACTTTTATTTTCATGCAAGAGATTGATTGATTAATTAACACTCTTATATTAGGATATCAGCCACAAGCTTGAGGTGCAAAAGGATGATTGCCTTTCTCAGCTCAATGAAAATGAGATGTAAGATTGTTGAAGATTCTTCTGCAGATATATTTAAACAAGGATATCTTGTAATGATTAAAATTGATAGTTGGGTTCCTTTTTAGATGCATAACTCACTACCACTTACAATGCTTGTATTTTTCTTCAAAATGATGCATTTAAGGGCAAATTGAAAAGCTCGGTTGTGTAGTTCTATTGCAGCAGATAGCAAAAAACATTTCATGGGGTGTGCTTATTTTTGATTTCTTGGTGGATTTTCATTATTTAATGGGAATTGTTTGATGTAGTGTAGTAAACTCTGCTTGTTCTCTATTCAAGAATTTGTTTAGGAAATTCATATCTTCCATGCATAGTGTTTAGATCTAAGATTACAGCTCTTTTGTCTTTTTGTAGAGCTGTTTGATGTAGCTAAGATTCAAAATATGGAATAAAAAGTGTTTTAATCTAAGATTGCAATTCTTCTATACTTTAGCAGTAGCATATTATTCCATAAAATGAAGATCCAAAATGGAGAATATAGTCAAACTTGGTCCACTTTATCTCTTTTTCACCGCCACATCTTTACAGCTAAGAAATGAAAAATTTCTCCTTTTTTTATATGAACCAAGTGTTTCATTTCATCCCACAGAAAAATCTCAGAAAATAAACTCTGGCTTCTAGGTCATCTAGCGATGAATCAACAATTCACAATACTTTTCTTGCCTATTCTTGATGAACCAACATGTACACATGGATGTAGGAGTATTCATCTAAGAAATAATAAGCACCTTTTGACATCTCTTCATACACAGAATTCTCCCTAAAATGATCTGATCTGATAAGGAAAGCACATTTGAGTGGGTCTTTTAATATTAATTGGATAGATTGGTTTAAGGGTGCTACATTTAGGAGGCCAAACCATGTGATCGAATAAATCCTCCATTTGTTGCACGCCAATGTCCTCTTTCTCTGTCTCGATTTTATTTGAACTTCAATTCTTATTATTCATATTTTGAAACATATCTAATTGATTCTTTGGCTTGGATTTCAAAGTAGCATGTCGACCAAATATATATATATTCTCTCACATGTATTAGTTAATCAGATAATTGACTACTTAGGCAACATATTGATTAAGGATGGCCTTGTTGCCATGCTTATGTGATAAAAAATACATTATCAACTTCTGTATGCTTAAAATGCTTATGTTTTTGTTAAATCCAGTTTCGATATATTCATTTCAACTTATTTTCCATTTTATTGCCTTCATGCCAAATGATGACCTTTCCATTTGTTTTGTAGTGGTAGTTTTCCTGGATGATGAATTTCTTTCCTTCTTTAGGCTGAGAAATAAGTTAAAGCTCCTTGCTGATCAGTATGCTCTATCTGAGCAACACTTTGGCCAAAAGGTAAGGTTTACAAGGTAGAATCTTAGCATCTTTGTTTGTATAGAGCTGTTTTTGACTTTATGCTCACTTCTCTTACCACATGTACTGAACTATGAGCATACAGTTACAGCAGAAGGCATTAGAACTTCAGCTTGCTGATCTGAAACTTCAGCAACAGGAAGAGAAGTCAGCTAAGGAACAAACACAGATCCAGTTATATGCTGAACAGGTTTCACAGCTTTTGACAACAGAGAAAAATTTAAGATTACAACTAGCAGCTGATGAAGAGAGGTTTCAGCAGTTCCAGGTTTTTGTCTGTTTATGTTGCACTTTCTGTGAAGCAATTTTTGGGTTCTATACAGATTAATTTTCCAATTATTATAAGGTTAAAGCTAGAGTTACTTGGTAACAGGGATTCAAGTGCCAATTGTGCCAGTCAATATTCCAATGAATTATTCCACCTTGCTAAAAAAACTGACCAATCCCATTAAATGTAAACTTTGCAGAGCACCCTATTTGGTCAGTGCTTTTGCATTGGCCAAACACATGACGGACTATCCAGCAGTAAGAGGTGCAATTGTTTGGTGGTGAAACACACAAGATCACAAGATAGAAGGCATGGAGTTTAGTAAATCTAGCAAATAGCAACGCAGTTATAATGTACCAACACATGTTAGGATGACCAACTAAAGCTGGGAGTGACATGAAGACTTATTATATAACAATCTCTTTCTATTAAAGTCAAGGAGCATGATGTCAACATGTATCCCAATCAACCACCTCAAGTTGTTAATATCTACTACTGCAAACCTTATTAGTAATCACCTTCATCGACTTAGATTCTTGGACTAGGAAGAACTCCACTCTACTCTTCCTCTCCACTGAAATTCAATATAAAAGTTTTATGAGGAGAGCACTTGGCCAGTTCCACCATCTTCATCTGTAGCTTGCAGAGAACTAGGCTTTCATTTCTTAATTTTACTTTGACAAATAATCCCATTTTAAGTCGCATCCTGTCTCAAGTCAATTCTATTGGATACAATTAACTCTTGAGATATATATTTGGTGTATGCTTCTGTTGTTACAATTGTGACGCCGGACAAGATAGCAATTATCCCGCGGGCTGACAAAAAGGGAGTTTTGAGAAGGCAAGAAGAAAAACTGTCGAAAACAAAGAGAAACTGTCATAAGGAAATTTTATTCTATAATAGAGGCTAATCCCTCAAACATCTAAGCAGATGCTTATATACATATGCTTATATAGACTCTAGACCCCAAAACATAAAGAAAGGAAAGATTTACTAACAGAAAGGAAAATTTTCATAACAGACTCAATCCTAAAATCCCTAAACAGACTCAAATATAAAAGACAAAAATTACCAAAAAAACTCTAAATACCTAAAAAACCAAAAAATTACCAAAAAAAATGAAAATTACCAAAAAATAGTAATAAAAATATTCGGATCCTCCTACCTCAAATTGCAATTTTTGTGGATTTTGATTCTGTCAATTTGGTTGAGACTGTAAGCAAGCCAAGTCTAGCCAAGCTTTATGGTGTTCAAGCTTGTTTGATAAGGTAACCAAGCCAAGCTGAGCCAAGCCTAAAATGAACCAAGACGTTAAAATTATTGTTCAAGCTTGGCTTGGTTTTTTTTTTATGAGCTTGAGTTTGGTTTGAGTTTGGCTTAAAGTTTGGTTCGTTTAGATGTTATCGAGCTCTCAATTCAAACTTGTTTGATTGTTTGAAACTTTTATATTTTAAGCTTGTTTGATTAGTTATTGAGCTTGATAATATAAATTTGTTTGTTCATTTTGAAAGTTGCTTTGTTTATTTAGCAAGATGATGGGGATTTTATTGATGAACATTGTTCATGAACGTTATTCGTGAACGTTGATAAGCTGAACACATATGTGTTCAAGTGTGTTCATTTAGTTAAACAAGTTGTTCAAGTTTGTTCATTTAATTGATCTTGTATATATTGAATGAACATAAACAAGCTTTTGCCAAGCCGAATACCAAGCTTGTTCATGAACGTTCGGTTCATTTACT
>JBBMJZ010409179.1:0-12531 GCA_037833815.1 Zingiber zerumbet
GTAGCTAGGAAAGGTTCAGACCTTGTACAAAATTTTTGTACAGTGGAACCATTAGGTTTTCCTAGTAGCAACCAACATGGACTTCCTAAATTACCTCTTCTACTTAATGCCGGTAGAACTTGGGTAAACTCTTCGGTGCGATCTTCGCGGGATAGTACCGGACTATAGTTAGAACTCCAACTTGAGTGTAAGCATGGAGTTAGATAGATGAACAATGCATAGGGACATTAACTAGCATCATAGTGAAACGGAAAGCCTAGCATCTATCATCTCCAAATCCAACTTCAACTTCTTCTCTATTCTCTCTTTCTTCATCCCTCTCCGCTTTTAATCTTTCTCTTAATCTCTCTTTTCCAGCCAATCTTTAATTGTCTAGATAGCTCGCCGTGTGAAGTTAACTAGTGCTTAATCAACAGTCCCTGTGGGTTCAATATATTTTATATTACTGACAATGTAACCATACACTTGCAGTTCATAATAGTTCACGAGCTCGGCAGTGATTTCGTTATCGTCTTCTTAATTTGATTCGCCTTCGGACTCAAGTTCGGTTCAGTGCTTTGTTTTTGGTTCCTTCATTTTACTTGTACATGCAACCAAAGCAATAGCTTTTTTGGCCAGAAGTGCATTAGTCTATTCATGTAATTCAAATTCAAAGAATAATTCATCTAATCTAATTAAAGTAAGGTTTTTCGATACTTTGTAAGCATCTACCATAGATACCCATAAGGTATTCTTAGGAAAAGCATTTAACATGTACCTTATTATATCACGGTTCTCTACCTTCTGGCCTATCGCGTATAGTCCATTGAGGAGATCTAGCGTGAAGTTGGCTTGCTGACTCTCCTTCCTACATTTTTATATTATACAGCTTATTTAAAATTAAATCTATTTTTGATACCTTTGTGTCAAATGTACCTTCGTGTAACTCGATCAGTTTCTCTCATAGTTCCTTGGCACTTAAGAACGGACAGACTCAGTTCAGCTCTTCTTTGGTCAAGCTGCATTAGAGAGTTTGAGTGGCCTTTGCATCCACCTCAATCTTCTTCCTTGTAGGTGTGTCCCACTTGTCGCAAGGGATGAGTACTCTGTCTTCGATGGGGAATGTGAATCTGGTTTGGATTATGATCCATATTTCTACTTACGTCTTCAAGTGGTACTCCATCTAGCCTTTCCAGTATTTAAAGTTCTCACTGGAAAAAAGGGGCGGACATGTAGTACTGTAACCTTCTTGATGGGTCATTTAAGAATCTCGCGCAGCAAAAACAAAAAAGCAAAGTGTACTAAGACTTGGTCTTGGATTACTAGTGTCGGAAGAGAATAAGGCAAAAAACTGGCTTGAGTAATGTTGCACCAATTTTAAGAAAATTTAAATAAATGATAAATTTGTCAGAAAAGGTTATTACACCAATTCTGACTTATGATAAAAATTTTAAAATGAAAAAAAAAGGTGTTATACCGATTCAAATGAAAATTTGACTTCTGATTTAGAGCGGCTCTGCTCTGTACCAATTGTTGGATCGAAAACGTTAGAGGGGTGAATACTGCTAGTGGATTTTTCATGTTTTTCGAGTAATGACTATCAAAGAAAATGCAGCGAAAAGTAAAGTAAAGAAGAGAAATTACTAACACTTTATTTTTTTTACTTGGTTCAAAGTCTGTGAGAACTCCTACTCAAAGGCTCGCACTCGTTGAGTACCTTTAATGGGTAATCCACTAATAGCTCAAATAAGATTATAGAATTAAAGTACAAGAACTTATAACATAAAGTCACCGACAACAAAGAGAATTGGAAAACTTGATCATATGTTGTCGGAGCAGCGTTTCAGCATCGTCGAGTTGTCTTCGAAGCAGCGCGCAAGAGAAGATCGTTGAAATTAAGTTGTATCTCATTGGCTACTCAAACAGGGGTTTATAGATTGTGGAAGAGGCGCCTCCAGTCTTATCCAAGGTGCCTCCGGTAGCAAAGTTAATCCCCTAAGCTTTGGTCGCAATAATCACTGGAATCTGCGGTTTTTATCCTCTAGAGAGCCCCTTACAGGTGCTCCAAGGCACCTCTGAGCCAATCTCCAGGGCACCTCCAATTATATAGAAGGTGCTTCCGAGCCTCTCCACACGAGGCTTCTGCCAAGGCAGCCGAGGCACCTCTAACAGCACCTGAGGCGCTTCGAACACTATTCATCCAAGCTATTCTTTGTGCATTTCACTTCCTACAAGGCATATTAGTCCAAATACCAAAAATACCCTACAAAACAAAGTTAACACAATAAACTATGATTAATTTAACAATCTTTGGACTGTCTGGTTCTGACTTTCATATATTTCTAACAAAACCCTAAGTCGAACAGATGCTTACTGTTCCCTCAATGGGGAACGCGTCCTCAACTACTCCTCTCAGGAGAATTTACCTTTTATCAAACTGGTCCTCTAGACCATTTGAACTTTTGCTCATCATCCGAGACTTCAAGCTTTTTACTGGACGTCTGAACCCCGACCCGTCTAGTCTTTCGCCTGGTATCCGCGACTCCCTAGACTTTCACCTAGTGTCCTCGACCCTAAGATTTTTGCCTAACATCCTCGACCTTCCATGACTTCGCCCAGTCCTATGAACCAAGACTTCCTTGCATAGCCACAACTAGGACTTTCTCCCTACCTAGTATCCACTAGCACTTCTTTACCTAGCCTCATGTAGGACTTTCACTTTACCTAAGATCACTTAGGACTTTCCTGTACACTTAGTCAAACTTGTTAAAACAACAATAAGACTTAACTTAGAACCCTTTACTAATATCAAAACTCAAGTTTAATCATATGATGCTCCTTACACTAACAATCTTGACATGCAGGACTTCTTCGTTGCCTAGCATCCAGTTAACCTTAAACCTGTCAGGATTTTCTCATTGCCTAGCATCCGATGAACATTGATCTACCGAGGCTTCCTCATGCCAACTCCCTGTTGGACTTTTAATGAAGGCATAATGAAGCCCAATATGACCTTTCAAACTTCAAAATAGTATAACATTTGACTCGGGACTCGGAATAAAGTTCTTTCGGTGGCCACACATGCAGAATTTGAAAATCTACGCTTGTTATTAGTGAAATTGTAATTGCCAAGTTTTGACCCCAAATTCTACCGTTTAAACCCTTTTTAGAGCATTTTTGCTATTTTTGATCATTTTCATTCTTAGGACATTTAGGGTAATTTTGATATTCCTAGTATTTATAGGAGAGGATTTGTCCTGATCTGTGTCCTGTTTTGAGTTAAGATCATTCAGTTAAATACTTTCTTTTTCGGGTAAAAGATCTATTTTTTTTTCTTGGCAAGATTGGAATTAAAATCTGTTAATTGTAATTTCTTTTCTTTATTTTGGTCTTAGGTTGTGGTTTATATAAAAGTCCTATTTAGATGTTGCGGATTTATCCTTTATTCATAATAAATTGTTCTTATTATGGCAAAATTCATAGAGCGACATATTTCTCTACGTTTTAGGAGGATCCACTTCTTATTTTCTCCTAATCTTCATTTCTTGGTAGCTTGCAGGATAATCATTATCCTACTCGATGTCAACTTCTAATCACCAAGTGTCGGTTACTCGTGGCCTACTTAGCATTTTGTCTTGTGATAACTCTATATTGGACTTCAGAACGCCAAGTGTCGAATCAATCGTGACCCATTTAGACTTTTCATATTTTGTCAAGTATCTGATCATGTTGACCTACTTAACTTTTTGCTCAACCAAATTAATATATTGATTAACAGTCAAGTATCTGATCAATTTTTACCTACTTAATGTTACACTCAACCAATTAGCATATTAATTAAATATAAAAACTTCAACTCAAGTTAATTCAAACATGGCCAACCTGACTATTAGTCAAAGAGATCCATTGCACTGATACAAATATGGAAAAAAAATCGATGAATTTAAGAGACTATAGTGTAATAGCGTAAGTTTGAAATAAATTCAAACATAAAATAAATTTTTTATAAAAATTCATATGGTCCTAAAATGATTTAAAATTTAAAAATAATGAATTTGAAACTTTTTCATCAAACATTTTTGTACCACAGTCATCAAAACACTTTTGACAAAAAAAAAAATATCTTAAAAATCCTTAAATTTGAAAAAAAAATTAGAGAAGTGAAACAAGTTAAATTTTAGATAGATTGGAACTATTTAAAATCATCAATTCACCTTTAAGACCATCTGATAAAAAGTATTTAATAAGAGCTCTAAATTTGAAAAATAAAATATAGATGAATTTGAGTATCATCAAGCGTGTAACTTACAAATTTGTCCACGAGATTATAATTTGGCGGAAGAGCGTTAAATTATCACATACATCTAGTTTGATCTTATTTATTGTTCATTTATTAAAAAATAAATAAATAGAGCATAATTATAGGATATTGTGCTTTTAGGCAGTCGATTTACACTGAAATTTCCTTGGGATACTTAAACTTTTTTAATTTACCTTTCTCCTAAAGATAATGGATTATCTAGCAGCTACTGATGCAGAGGCTTTTTTTTATTTTTTTTTTATTTTGTGTAACGTGCAAATCTAGTAATTTTGAAAGAATTATATATATTCTCACGAGTAAAAGTGTACATAAATTTAAATTTTTATAATTATCAATATTTTTAGATGAAATTATTTAATGTAAGCGAGCCTTTGTTTAAAAATATATATATTTTTTCACATATCTTTATTTTTTAAAAAAATAAATATAAAAATTACCAGTCAAATAATATTTTTTTTATTAAAAAATAAAAAATAACCAAATGAATTATGGACGAACAAGGGAGCAACGAGTGAGGGCCCTTTAGTAAATATGTGCAAGTTTTGAATATTTCCATGTGATTTGGGAAAACAGTCCCCTACTGCTCATGGAAAGGGACCCCGCACCCTCCTGCACCCGCATGATAAGAGGCTACGACCTACGACGACGTGACGAAAGAGATGTGGTTTCCGATTGTGATACAGCTACCCCGCAGTGGGCATCTCTTCGGGTAACAGATAAAGCGTCGCTCACCCTCTCCGCGTTTGTATCACACGATTCACCCAAACAAAATGAACGATCGCAAGATGGGTACACACTTCTAATAACCGCATACAAAGGTCAAAGAATTATGTGAGCAGGGGATGGGTCCCCTATTAATCCGACGTGGATCTTCGCTGTCCAAGATGGACGGCCGCGATGTGTGTTCTCAATTTTTGTCTCTATTCGACGAGATGTCCGCGGGTTTAACGGCAGCAAATTGGCCGAATCAATTAAAAACATAATAAAATATATATGATTTGACTATAAGAAAAAAAAACAAAAAAAAAAAGTAAAAAAAAATGTGCGAAGGTGAGCTTGCAGCAACCTCGAAGACGACAAGCAAAGCGAGTGAGGGTGAGGTTGCAACCACATGATGGTGAGCGAGGTAGATCCACAACGTAATTAACTATCACTGTAAATAATCATTGTAATTAGCCTCCCTCTCTCAGCCAATTCGCTCAGCCTCGATTTGGAGCAGGCCAAGTAAACCATTTTTAAATTAGGGTTGTACAAGTCGAGAGACAAAGCATGAATAATGAATTAACCATAAGAATTACCGAGGAAAGTTCTATTTCCCTAGCTACCACATCGAGACAAGGGATATGATGACCCGGCAGTTTAAGTGCAGCATAAAAAATCAGGTGAGATGGGTCGTCACAGAATTTAAAGTAAATCTAAAGCAATCGCCGAGATGATCCATCAAAAAATAGTGAGATTGCAGATTAATCCAAATAAATATTGTCGTCCAAGACAATTTACCAGCACGCAATTCTCCGGCATAAAAAAGGTGCAGAAAACCAGTGGAGACAGCCGCGCCAGTAGGCGTCACGTTCTAGATTCCCCGATTGCACCACAAGACGAGAATTCGTGTGTTTTTTTTTCCCATTTTATAAGAAAAAGATCTCACCGACACCTTATTTACTACATTTTTTCATCTTTTTCAAAAAAAATAAATAAATAAATCCACTTCGCCATTGTTGCTTTGCTTGTCCGCGCGGCAAAGCTTCCGAATCATGAAGGGAAAATAAAGCAATTAAAAAAAAGAGTGGTAGCAGATTTATACCAATGCGTGTACTAATAAGAGAAGGCAGTCAAAAAAACGAGGCGGCGGTGGAGGAACGGTGCAGGACTTCCCGGGCTGCCTGGGCCCGCCGGCGAGCAAGGTAGATAGGGGTGGTGAAGACAATGGGCGGTAGACAGCTAGCGATGAGAGAGAGGCAGCCCCACCTACCTATGGGGCATGCTCATGCTCACGTGTCGTTGTTGTGGACCCATCACACCCTGCTTGCGTCCCCTTCCCCCCTCTCTCTCCCTCTCTCTCTCTCCTTTTAATCTACTGGGCGTTGCCCCCTTCCCTCTTTCTTGGCATAGGAAGTCTCAGACTCTCACTCTCCTCGAGAGGAGTCGTCCCTGCTCCAGTAGCAGAGCTCACAGAGGAACTGAAGTTCTCCTTCTGCCGCAACTGGTGTCGTCTACAGACCCGAAGCTTCTCGACCTGGTGAGGACATGCATACGCCTTCAGCACTTCGACTTTCTTTCTTCCTGACCATTGAGTCCTTGATCCTTAGCCAATACATTCATCTTTACATGGAAGTATTAGTCATCAACGTTTGAATGAGTATAGGAGTTTTTTTGTTTTGGTTTTTTCGCCGTTTCTTCCAGAATTTGACAGCTAAAATCTCTGTGGGAGCCTTTATTTTAATTCGGTCAAATTGATGGCCGCCTACGTTGCTCCCTTCGTTAATTATTTTTATGATTTCGAAAGGGGAAAGAAACGAGTGGCGTTGTGGATAATAGTAACTCCATCCTTTCTTCGTGGGGACGTCATTTGGCAAATGACGCGTCAAAGCCAATCAATGGCGGCCTCCCCGACACGTAGACCGCCTCCAGATACCGTATAAATCTATGGTTTCCTTGTAAACCTCCCTCCCTTCCTTTCTTCCTTCTTCCGTGCGAGTGGTCGTGTCGTGTGCAATTAATTCCATGCGTGCATTTTGCTCCTTCCCATCAGGTTTGCCCGATCGTTTGATTAATGGCGTCGTTTGTTTTTTATCCAAGATCGTGTTCGTGATGGTGCGTTGTGCAGAGAGGGAGGCGATGGAGGATGGCGTGGCCGACCTGTTCGACCACATCGAGGATTTGCTCGATTTCCCCGCCGACGACGACGTGGTCGGGATGGTTGAACCCTGCAGCGACTGGAGCGGCCCGCTTATGATCCCTCCGCTTCCGGAGTCCGTCGCAAATGAGCTTTTAGGCGGCCACGGCGGCGGCAAGTATTCGCTTGACGGTTTCATTGACCAAAACCAGAAGTCTGTGGACGAAAAAAATAGCACGGAGGAAGACAAGCAGAGCCCAGTAAGTTTTTCTTATACTCCACTAAAGAACTTACGAATTTTTTTTGTATCGGTAATTGCAAATTAATATCGGAATAGAAGATGTGATGTTCGTTGAATTGGCAGTGCGATGAGCTTGACATTGTACAACTGGAATGGATGTCCAAATTCCTCGAAGACTCCGACTCCTTCTCGCTCGGCCTCCCGAGCGGCAGCGATGCCATCGACAAAAGCACTGTCGACAGCGGCGACAGCCACGGACCCAAAGTCGATGAGCTCTGTTTCTTTCGCACCTCGAGTCCTGTCTCTGTGCTCGAGGCGATCAGTAACGCCGCCGGCGGTGAAGGCAGCAGCAACTCCTCGTCATCTTTTTCTTCCTCGATCCCGGAATCGTATTTTATCAAAAGTACTAAGGAAGCGAGAGCGCCACCACTTTCACCGAGGCCACCGGAGCAGACCGCTGCTCCATTCGTCCCCGCCCGCGCGCGCAGCAAACGGGCTCGTCCTACCGCCTTCTCGCCTCGCCCCCACGTCATCCCCTGCATTCTGGTACCTGTCCCTGGTCAGGTTTCTCCCTGCGCTGCTACTTCAGATCCAGAGAGTTTCGGCGAGTCGTTCCCCGCTCCACCACCTATGAAAAAGAAGCAAAAGAAGAAGATCCCGGCCTCCGACAGCGACAGGACGGACTCCCCGCCGCCGGTGCGAAAATGCACGCACTGCGAAATCCAGAAGACACCGCAGTGGCGGGCCGGGCCGTTGGGGCCTAAGACGCTATGCAACGCCTGCGGCGTCCGGTACAAGTCCGGGCGTCTCTTCCCAGAGTACCGCCCCGCCGCCAGCCCCACCTTCGTCCCCTCCATCCACTCCAACTCGCATAAGAAGGTGATCGAGATGCGCATTACGGCCACCCATAAAGCTGCCAACGCCGGCACCACCGTCCGCTCCTCCGACAGCTGCGATCTCCTTGCGTACATTCGCAGGAGGGAGTGAACCGTGCAGCAATTCCCATGATGGTGATGATCAACAAGCATCGTTAGCTGCAGAACTTAGCATCGACAATTTCTTCTTGTTTTATGCCAGAAACTCTCCAGCTTCTGATTTCATTTTTTTCATAATTATTTTTCTTGTATTCCCCTCAAAATTTTGTACAGAGGAGGCAGTGAGTGCTCACAATTAGTTAGTGGCTAGGAGGAGAATGCAACCGAGCAAAAGATCATATATTAGTTTCTTAGTGTTTAGCTAGGAGCAAGGAATGAAAGGAGGGGAAAGGAATTCTTGTAGCTGGATTAGTGTAGCTTGGTGTATTGAATTCTTTTTGCAGTTGTGCGATTGATAATTATCTAAACCCTTTTGCATGGGCACGAGATACAAGTCCTGAACATTTGAGTCAGCAGTGATTGTTGAGATGACAGCGTACCTGTTTCACTCTAATGGCCTCTTTCACCTAACAGTGTTCTGTCATTGGAACGCTCCAAGGCTTGCATCTCCATCATCAGACCCACTGGGATTTGTTGGCTTCAACAACTGCAGGAAGAATCTAATCATTGATGAGGAGCAATAGGGCAAACATCCTATAACTGCGCTCGCTGTTCACTGCTTTTGTACCATCCACCAGCACATTAATCAGCCACCAACTCATAATAATGTTAGGCCATTTGAATGATTGCCTTTTTTTTCAAGTTTAGCATATCTGAATTCAGAATATAGATCTTATTTTGTCCCAAAAATTTGACACTAAACTTCGCTGTTAAAAGGAAGAAACCTTCTCATCATTTTCTTTACATAATTCTAATCTGTGGTCCTCGATTAAGTTCTACAAATGTTGAGAAAATTAATTTTATATATTCTTAGTCTTGCACTCAATAAGTATCTAATCTAATCTTCATTTCAAAGATGAGCAACAGCAAAATTAAGATTTAACTTTGCAACTTTAAATGAAAATCTTTCTAATCGAGACCATTTATTGACCAAACAGTATCTGTATTTTAGCATCTCACTTCAGACACTTCCATTATTAACATTATGACATAATAGCGTACTAACAGAATCCAGTAGATTACTCACAGTGGTACTACTGTCAACTTTAATGGTAAATCAATATCTACAATTACACACAATACTATGGGTTAATGATGAATAGGGATACACCAACAAATACATACGAGAAATCATGTTTTGGGCCAAACAATTTTTTTCAAAATAATACACCTACAAAGATTTACTTGCACCTACACTTGGTTAGTACCCTTAAAAACACATCTAACATACAATTTTTATAACCATCATGAACCGTGACCTCTGTTGTGATGGACTTTATTTTTGGAAAATATGTGTCTACATGGGCAGTATTATTGTCAATAGGCCCAGGACCAATTGCCAAAATTTATCTCCCTTTGAGATAGTGGAGGGTCAAGTCGTCGAAATGACAAAATGAATCGTGACCTCTAAGTGAAAATCATTGGGAAAAGGAACATATCCTCGAATGCACACTATAGATTAGATCTTCTATCATGAATTTTTAGGACAATTTTCATCCGTTGAAAATTGACTACTGTATTTGTAATAATCTGTTAACTTGTTGTCATAGAGACTCTTAAAGCACAATAGTAGCTAATTAGGTATGTTGTACACATGACAACCTTTCAATAGTTTAAGATCATTGTCGATACTATCAAATTACGAAATTATTATATTTTTGGTAATTGTTATAACCTTATTGAGGAAATTTTTAGAGTATTATAATTAAAATGTTTCTATTTTTAGTTAATTTTTAATTAATTATCAATTATGAGACTAATTTAATGAAATTTAATGTTTTCTTAAAGAGGAAATTATACTGGGTGAGTATCTAAAATTTTTAATCTTAAATACTAAAATGTAAAAGGGAAGTCTAAATCCTAGAGAGAAAATCTTATTAGCTTAAATCTATTATAACACAACCCCTAAATCCTAAAATTTTAAACTCTAAATCCATATAATATTATACTATGTGAGCATTTAAATTGAACACTGTAACCTTTAGTATATTTTCAATCAAATAATAATAATAATAATTATTATTATTATAAATCAAATTAAATACATTTCGATAATTTTAGTAGAAATTAGGACCAAATTTAAACATAATTATATATTTTTGGAATGACATGTTGTCTGTAAGAATCCATTATTCTGACATGTTCATATATCCACACCTATAAAACAATAAAAATGGTCAAATGTGAAATTTTATGCATAAAATATATGAATCTATCATTAAATTTAAAATCTTACAAATCTTACAGCGAGGAGATGTGTAAACCCTTTGAGCATGGGAGCATTATTTCCCTCAAGGTCCTCTGACTTCGACCTCTGTGAAAGCATCACACCAATGACCCCCAACTATGAGCTCATATAGTCATATACAACCTTACTTCAATTATACTTACCTAAATTATCAAAATCATCTACACAATTAATTAGTGATTGTACTGGTAATCTAGATATGCTGCTAGTAGTAGTATATAAAACACAAACAAAGAAATACAATATTAAAAATTGGTAAAATAGAGTATCAGAATTAGTAGATGAAGGTTGTTTGCTGAGGTTGATCATCTTGTTCTCTAGTTCCTTCTGTGTACACTTGACATTACTAAAGTGTTGAAGAAATAGTGGGTTGACGACTGCATGTTGTTGTAAATTTACTTCATCGCCTTGGTCTAAGAGTCCTAGAATCAGTGAAACATCTTTCTTTGTGAAGCTAATCTCCTTATTATGAAAGATGAAACATCTAGCTTTAACGTCCTAATTGTCAAATATATTTTGTATAAGGCTTCGGATATTTGTAATTTCAGGCATGGCTACAAGCCAAGCAAATGAGCTTCCATTTTTCAACTCCATCTGCCTGTCGTTTATGTGTAGTGATGATAAAAAAGCCTTGAAGTGAGAGTAATTACTTTTCCAATGCACTTTCTTACGATATGCATGGGAAGCAGAGGTACTCTGGCTAGCCATTTAATTCTATCAACCAAATACATCATATCTTAGTGATACTCATTATGCTTCATTACAATGTTGTTAGTTTTCAACCATAATATAATACATTACAATGTCTATAATTTCTCCTAACTACTACAATGTGATTAGTAGCTGCTACAACATAGCTACTTATCATGTTGTAGCAGTTAGGGTCAATTAGCTGCTACAATAATGAGAAGTCAATAGGGACTATATGGTTTAACTACATTAATCAGTCATTAGGATTTAACTACGTTGTAGCACCTACTATCGAGTAGCTGGTACAACGTTACCACCATTTTTTAAACACTCTATTCCCTGAAAGTAAATATTCAATCCAAATACCTATAATCATTAAACACCGTTGTCGCAGCTAGGAGAATAATCAAAACCCTAAACATTTAAACCCGTAAACAAGAGGAGAAGAATCAAAACACTAAAGCCTTACAAAATACTTACGATGGAAGTGAAGCTTTGGAGGGGAAACAAGTTGTCGCGGTGAGGTTAATTGACGAAGAGACCATGGGGCACTGATCAACTGTGGTGAAAATCTTTTGAAATATTTGTCGCACGCCTAGTTTTAGGGTTAAAACTTTGGCATATGAGGGTAAAACGGTAATTGCACAATATATTTTTACTTTCTCCTACGGTACATGATAATATATATTAGGATTAGAGGAAATTACAACTTCAATGTAAAAGACTTACCATCGAATGGTTTGTGGAAAATAATGATTGGTAAGTTTCTAGCAATTTATAGAACAAAACAATGGTAAGAAAAGGTTGTTTGGAGTGTTGAAGTAACTGCTACAATGGTGTAGTAGTTAGGCGTCGAAGTAGTTGCTATAACGATGTAGTAGCTAACCGTCTAATTTGTTGCTATAGCGTTTGTTGCTATAGCGTTGTAGCAGTTAGCAGTAGAAGTAGCCACTACAATGTTGTAGAAGCTGACATTCCAAGTAGCTGCTACACCGTTGTAGTAGCTAACATTCCAAGTAGCTGCTAAACCATTGTAGTAGTTAACATTCCAAGTAGCTGCTACAATGTTGTAGCAACTAGCCATCGAAGTAGCTGCACAACGTTATAGCAGATAGCCATCGAAGTTGCTGCTACACCATTGTAGTAGTTAACATTCCAATTAGTTGTTACATCGTTGTAGCA
>JBBMJZ010409241.1:0-12522 GCA_037833815.1 Zingiber zerumbet
ATATATTGGATGGACGCTATGCCTTTGGGAATTGTCATCGCATCAAGGTACAATCTTGTACTTCATACATTTGGTGAGAATATTGGGAGTTATTTTACTTACTTGCCATTAAGAACTCCTCCAGTTCCAAACTAAGAGCGTCGAGAAATAGTCATTGCTCATGTTGGCAATCACTTCGTACAAGTTTTCTTACATCCTCATTATCCTATACCACTCATTCCAACTTGGTGGTGGCAACATTCATCGTATGAAGCTAAAGGATGAGTCATTCGTTACAGGACACGTACGTGTTCATTTGTGGTACGAAGTAATAGGTGCACCACCACCAAACGCGTCAGTAGCAGAATTTGGAGGCAATATTGATTAAGATTTCTATTTTTTGTATTATTACATGTACTCTTCATTTGAAAAAATATGTTTATTGCTAAGTTATGAATGTGTTCATTATTAATTGTTAGTATTTTTGTTAGTTTTAAATATAAACTAAAAATAAACAAAAGATTATAAACATATAAAAAAATTATTAAAAAAAACTATGATAAAAAAACTGATTAACAAAAAAAATCAATAAAAATAAAATTTAAAAAATCAATTGAAAAAAATACAAGTATTATGAAGAAAATAATAAATTAAATTAATTAAAAAAATTAAAACTAAATAAAATTTATATAAAATTGGAAATAAAGTATTGATAAAAAAGAATTAATTAAATTAATTAAAAAATAAAACTAAATAAAATTAAAAATGTACATGAGAGTTATTTTTAAACAAAATTAATTAAAAAATTAAAACTAAATGAAAATTAAATGAAATAAAAAAAAAAACAAAAAGAAGAGGAGGCTACGTGCGTCCTTTGGCGGCGAGAGAGAGAGGAGGCGGAGGGGAGTGCGTGTCAGATGGAATTTTTAGCTTTATCGGACGGAACTCACTTGAATTATTTTTAAAAGTTTATTTGTTCAAATTAATTTTTCAATAATTGTATAATCTTTCCTCCTAATTTGCCTATCAAATAAACCTAGAGTTGCATACCAAAAAAAACAATTTTTAGAATAATTTTTATTGCTTCTCTAAATACTTTACCATCACATCACAGCCGTTGAGAGCAAAAATAATAATAAAAATAAAAAAGCCATTGTGGTGGAGCCTTCTGTTATAAAGCTTCGACGTGATTCCCTTTTAGTTAGTCAAGATTGTTGGAATACAGCTCTATTTCTTCTGTTTTCGTTAAATCCTTGTTTCGGTTCAACCTAGTCAATGTTTGTAAATGAGTTCACGGAACTATGTTTAGGATTCAGACATAGCTCGTCTCCAGATCTCAGAAGCTGATTATTTCTTCTCAGTTGAAGGAAAAAGTTGCAAAATATTTATGCTTAATAATCCATGATGTTAAGAATAGAGAGTTGAGCATTTTCGTGATTTTCAACATAGCACATGAATTATATCAGCCTTCACTTCCATGAGGTGTTACATAAGAATTGTCATCAAGAACTCCTGATAACATGTATCAGCCCTTTTATGTTACACTATAAAACTTGTATCACATGTATAAAAAATACCCTGTATATATAATGCAGTATTAAACAATTTGTATCAAAAGTAGCTTGCATACAATACAGTATTAAACACTTTGTATCAAAAGCAGCTTACATATAATGCACTAAAAACAACTCGAAAGTATTCTCTACACACTGCATATACTCAAAGCTCCAACATTAGAGTAAAGTCTTTCCAAGATCTGTTCCATTGGTGGACTTATAGGGTTGTTTCAATTGTTTAAAACTGCAAGGGGGAAAAGTCTTTTTGTTTCAATTTCGTAACTAGTTCATATTAGAGCTTGTATCTAAAATGATTTTGTTTCTTTAAACAGCAACGCACCCGCCACCATTGGTATCCATACCTTACTCAGTCCCGCTGTTTAATGTAATTATCCTGTATGTGCTCTGATTTTATCTTACATCATAGTTTCTTATAAGCTCCATTAATTCCTTGTACTTCTGAAGCATGCATGCATGCTCATCTTCTCATTTAAGTCCTTCCCCTGCTTTTGGGACAGTGGAACATGTTTTCTTGAAAGAAAAGTGCGAACTGCTGATATAATAGATTTTCTCCATTTCAAATTCACCAATAATCACCACAAGTACATCTTCCATTAATGAAATGATGATAGATCTTCGTGTCACCTACTATAATTTCTCGTCCATTAAAACCAGATATCAGCTTAATTGCCTGGTGAGATCGATTACACATTCTGCCATTCTTCTTCACCAAGACAGGAATGCCAACTGGTGAGGATATCAGGCCAAATACAGCTGCTAGCTTTACACTATGCCTATTTGGTGAATTATTTTTCTTAATTACTATATCTGTTGGATTAAACACATTACCAGGCTCATATGTAGCTTCTCCAATCTTATTTGAGAGAACGTTTGAAACTTCATGGATCCGGCTGCTTTGAGCATGCAATCTATCACCATTGATAAAGCTGTATGATTGACGACCAAGCTCAACCAAACTCCTAACTGTTGTCTTCTCTAGCCCCTCATGCTTCATAAGAGACATCATTCTTTCTGCATCTTCCCGTTTCCCTGCATCAGCATACATGATCGACAACAGGATATAGCAACCAGTGTTTTCATGTTCCAGTTGAAAGATTTTCCCCGCTGCATACTCTGCTACTTCTATGTTTCTATTGTTTTTACTTGCAGTTAATAATGATCCCCATATTCTTGCAGTAGGAACCATAGGCATTTTGTTTATTAAGTTTGTGGCTGCTTCAAGATCTCCTGACCGTCCAAGGAGATCAACCATGCATTGATAGTGCTCAATCTCTGGATTCATGTCATATTCCGGTCTCATAGAACTAAAATGCAACCAGCCTTCATCGATTAAGCCTGATGTGCTGCAAGCAGTCAACACAGAAGCAAACGTACTCTGGTCAGGCTTCAATCCACATTCCTTCAGGTCAGAAAAGAGTTTCAGCGCAGTTTCGCCATGCCCATGAATTCCATATCCCATTATAAGCATATTCCATGAGGCCACATTCTTGCACGTCAGTCTGTCAAACACTAGTCTTGATGTGTTCATATCACCACACATTGCATACATACATATGATGGAATTCATGACAACCGAGTCGCTTTGATAACCCAACTTAAGAGGATAGCTGTGTATTTGCTTCCCTTGCCATAGCCATGCTAGCTTGGCATATGCAAGGGCGATGGTTGAGATGGTGAAGGCATCTGGTAGCAAAGAACTTTTCTGTAGTTCAAGAAACAGTTGTATTGCCTCAATGTTCCTCCCGCTTTGTACATAACCTGAAATCATTGCGTTCCATGACACCAAGCTTTTCTCAGACATTTTCTCGAACAGATATAGCGATGACATTACTTTTCCACATTTACCATACATATCGACCAAAGCGGTCTCAAGAACCAAATGAGGAATCAAGCCTCTTCTGGTGGCAAATGCATGAACTGATTTCCCACGATGCAAGCTTTTAGATTCTGCACAAGCTGGTAAAAGATTTACCAGTGTGATTACATCCAGATCCACACCATCGTCTTGCATTTGTATAGCACTAGCAAATGCGTGTTGTGGTTCACCATTCAGGGCGTAGCCACCAACCAAGGCATTCCAAGTTACGACGTTTCTAGCAGACATCGAGTCGAACAACCTTTCAGCACCGGCCAAGTCTCCAGTTTTGCAGTACATGTCAAGAAGAGTCGTCTGGAGTTTGATGTCAAGCTCCAACACATTCCTCATCACATAACAATGGATCTCTTTCCCATGTTTTAAACTCCCTACCGAACAACAAGCAGCCAGAGCACTTGTAATACCAAACCAGTCAAGTCTGCTACCAAACCTTTCCTGCATCTGTTTCACGCAGCTTAAAGCCTTCCATCCTTCTCCATTAGACACATACCCATTAACTAGTGAATTCCACGAAACATCATCCCTCACTGGCATTTCATCAAACACATTCTCGGCGTCTTCGACAAACCCAAATTTCAAATACATGGCCACAAGAGAATTGCAGATGAAGAGATCAGAATCCAATCCAACCCTGAACAGCTTCGCATGAACCTTCAACCCTTCCTCGAAAGCGGAGACATTGCCGCAGGATTTGATGACGAAGGGGAAGGTGAAGTGGTCCGCCCGCACGCCCGCGGCCTGCATCCGGCGATACAAACCGATGGCATTTTCGTAGAGCTCGGCGGTGGCGCAGCCTCTGATCATGAGGTTCCACAGGAAGGTGTCAGGCTTCTGGGTGCTCTCGAACAAAGAGAGGGCTTCCTGAATGCGGCCGAAAGTTATGAAGGACAGAAGCGTGCGGGCGATGCGGGCCTGGTTTGGTCGGGAAGTGCGAGGCTTCCCGGTGGAGGAAGCCGACGCACTGGTGAGGAGGCGAGCGTGCGGCTCGAGTGAAAGCGTCGACTGCCGCTTACGCTGGTATGTGCTAGAGGAAATGCCATGAGCGTTGATGGAAGCGCTGCTCTGGAATGAGAGTGCAGTAGCCATAGGACTGTGACAGCTTCAGACAGTGGATCAACCCATTTGTATGCTGGGTTTTTATTGCATATGATAAGACTTCTTATAGCATCCACAATATTTTAATATTATAATATCCATCATCTTATCAAAAGTATGAAGCTCATTGTCACATACTTATTATAATAACATCCTTCTTTCACCCACATCCTTTTTAATGTTAATACTCATTATTCATGGATTCCACCGTCCACTCACTGATCTTAAAATTATATCATATTAAATAAATATATTTAAAATATATTTTAAAATATTTTAAATAATTATTATTTTTTTAATAATAATCTTACGTTTAAAAAATATAATTTTATTATTTTTCAAATATTTAAAAAATAAGAAGTTTACACATGGGGTGGACCCGCCCTGGCCCACCCCATGAACGCTTGAACATGTTCAATCACTTTAATGCTGCGTTGGCATCTACAACGCGGCATTAAATGAACAGTCGTGTTATAATACGGTATTAATGCGTGCATTACAGATGCTCTTATGATACATATCTAATATGATGTGACATTAGTAAATTGTACAAAACCTAAGCTTGCCCAAGTTAGTTAGGGTTAGTTTTTTAAAATAAAATAATTAAAAATTTAAAAATAATAAATACAAAAAGGAAAATATTTAAAATTACAATATATTTATATATAAAATTGTAAAAAAAAGTAATATGCGGTCCAAATCACACTTCCCAACTCGATTGGTGGACCACATTGGACCTGGTATTACACGGCCTATTTGAGGCCTGGCCGTACTGGGTGCCCGGCCCAACTTAGAGGTGGAATCATGGTTCTTCGGTTCGGTTTACTGGGAAAAATGGGTTCCGCGGAATAAGGTAGGGTTTGGGTGGGGTTTCAACTATTTAATCCCGTACGCCACCTCTCTTGCTTTCTCACCGCCCTCGCCTGCATCTTACGAGCTCGTCTTCTTCGCGAGATTCCAATCGCAGCCTGCGCTGCTTTTCCCTTCCCGAGTTGTTTCCACGACACAACTCCATCACTTTTAATCTTCCCGCTGCCCCCGTTTATGCTCTCGTCGATCCCTCCTCACACTTGTGTGTTTCGCTAGCCGGCGCCGCCAGGGCGGCTTCGCCTTCGATCGGAGAACTGTCCCTTTCCGATTTTGTCACCTGTTTCTCCATATTGCCTTCCCCCAGCTTCTTCGAGGACCAGCGCTGCTCCCCTTCCTACTCTGAACAGGTCCTAAACGGCATAACGCTTAGGTACATCTTACATACTTTCGAACCAATTAGCACTTGAATTTTGGATTTTCTTATCTCAAAAATTTTCTCCACACTCCCTAAATTTGGATTTGTTGTTAGGAGTTTCGGTTTTGTTTCTTCCACAGTGAAGAACAAAATTTCTAGTTTCACGATCCTTCCCCTCATATTTGTTGCAGTATCTTCAAGTGATAGATTCAATTTGATGAAGCTCAACTGATATCCCAGTTCAAAATAATTCTCCCAAATAAGTTGATGAATAACTAACATTTGTTGCTTACACTATAAAAAAAAATTAACCAAATTTTGGAGTTAGTATCACTTTGAAGACCAATTATTTCTATTTTTTCATTTTTGTCTTCACTGTGCTAGTTTGCCGATGGTATTATTATTATTATTATTATTATTATGGAAACTTTAACCTTTTATTCTTTTTCTGATTTACGATCAGGTATAACATTCTATCATAGGCCAGAAGAGCTTGAAGCTGTTTAACTCTTGCCATCTCCCTTTTTTTAGTCCATTCTCGTCAATTTTATATGGGGAAGAAGAAGTTTATCGATAAGAAGAAGTCGGCTACCTTCCACCTCCTTGCCCGTGACACTTCTGACAGTACTGCATTTTTCTCTGGTGGGCAAGAGAATGATCGTGTTTTTGTCAGGGTAGACACTAACAATTTCCAGTGTCCTGGATTCTTCGATGACGATGACAACTTTGGCCATTCTGATATAGATGAAGAACCAGATTCCATCTTTGCTGATGCTGTAGGTGATCATGAAGATGATGAGGGGTGTGCAAGCAGCTTGCAGCCTCCATTGGCTGCTGGCACTTCCATGTCAAGCTCTTCTAAGAAAGGGGAGCTGCTAGATCATGTCAGGAGGGAGATTTTAGAATTGGGCCTCCCTGATGATGGATACAACTATTTAATCCACATGCGTGAAATTAAGAACACAGGTGGAGGCTCCTCCTACTTTGAGAACCCTAAGGCCAAGCTCGACAATATGACACTCGATGTCAAGGTATGTGAATTCTTTTCTAAGATAAAAATTGCTTTTATCTTTGTATATGAGAAAATTGCTTTTAGTGGTAATCATTGCATATTGTTGATCCCTTAATATATTTGAAGGCATTTGTCAATTCAACAGAGCAAAAAAAAAAACTTTTTGCTGGTTCTTTCAATAATGTCCTTGACTTGTTTGCTAGGCCTATGATGCTTCAAGGCTTCAGATTAATTCTGAGGTTATTGATGATGCTGATAAAGACATGATGTATGCTGTTGCTTCAGGCACGAGGTCAGTCAAAGTCCAGAGGGTTGTGGATCCAGATGTTTTGAGATTGCTAGATGACAGTGATTTGTCACGGTTTGGATCAGAGGATGAGGATTTTGAAGAGGACTTTGTGGTCCAAGCAAACCTTCCTGAAGAAGAGGAAGAACAGGTTAAACATGTAGAGGAAGAGGGAGAAGAGGAGGTCAAGGCGGGTGCTGAAGAAGAGGATGTTTTAGTAGCAGATGGTGGTTTAGATCTACAGGAGCAGGAGGTGGATGGAACAGTTACAGTGGGAGGGTATGTTAATGATAATTTTATAAGTGATGAAAAGCCAAGAGTACGCCGCTTTTTGGATGAACAGTTTGATTTGGTATGTCTTTCCTTTCGCTTATGTTTCTTCTCATATTTTTTTTTTCACTTTAAACACAGATATCTTGCCTTTAGATATTAACTAAATTGTATCACAATTATATATATATATGTGTGTGCGTGTGTGTGTGTGTGTGTGTGTGTGTGTGTTGCACACCTATCCGTGTGCACCTAGTGTTAATTTTTTTTAGAGTTTAGGGTTTAGGGTATAGTATTTAGGCTAAAGGAAGTGAAAATTAAGAAAAAAAAACATTAGGTGCTCTCGGATGGGTGTGCAGCATATCATCCCTAGTTTTGTCACCCTCCACACCCATCCGAGAGTTCTTTGTGAGCACTTAGTGTTGATTTTTTTCCCCACTTTAACCTAAATACTATTTTTTTAAAAAAAAAATTAACACTAATATATATATATATATATATTAACACTATTAGCATTTAGGGCTTAATCTTTAGGATTTGGGTTATAATATTAAAGCTAGATATATTCTCATTTGAGATATTGAGCATGTCTAATAGACCTCCCTTGTGTGTGTGTCAAGAGCATGTTTTGACTAGGCTTGTGTTCACTGTCAACGGTAACCTTGAATATAGAGTTTTCTCCAACTGTAGCAAGCTGCAGAAGAAATCCTAGTATAAAGCTCCCACTTCTAATTAGGTGATTACTCTGTGTCTGCATCTTCTTGATGTATTTGCCAAACTCAAAACCCAATCTAGTCCGTCTCAGTCTTACATCATCACTATTTATGATAAATATGATGTAGCCTACAATTACTAGCTAGTTTTGAAGAATAATCAATCTTAAATCATCACTATTTGTGATAAATACAGTCTAGCCTACAATTAGAAGAATGACTATGATTGTTTACCTTTTTATTTGTAATTGCATTTTGCTCAGGTTCTGTCCTAGCAACTACTTGCCCATGAGCAAATTTTCTTGTTAATCAAACTGTGTGAATCACATAGTCCAAAATGCTTAGTATCACGTAAATGCAACATTTTAGTTGACTGATCCAGCTGGGAGGGTGTAATGTCATACTTGTGTGTTTTTATAGCGTTCATGCTCTAGTAAAATGTGCACGTGACAATTGCCAAGTGACACGAGGAATACTGACATCAATTGTGTTCTTTCTTAAATTCCTAGTCTCTCATTTTAGGGGTCAATGTTTAATTTATTTAGTCTTAGGCATCACATCCATCATGAATCTTCAACCTTTCATTTTATTGAGCTTCTGCTACAACCTACATCAGCTTATCATGCAGTGCAAGAAGGTCAATGGACTCTTTATTAGGTACTTCCACCATTGGATTGCTAAGTTCCTCTGGCAATTATATCGGAGGATCTATTATATGCATAATATTTTGGCATTTAGATTATAACTGGTAAATTCTTCTGTCTTCTTGGCCTTATGTGAATAGATAATAAGGAATTAGATAAGGTAAACCAATAGTAGATGTTTGAACACTTATGGAATTCTTTTTTTCTAGTCTAGGATTGGCCTCTCTTCAATCTGTGGTAATTACTTATCAGTAATATCTAGATGTATCTCTGCTCATGTATTTAAAAAAAATTCATTCGCCTTTTTGATGTCCATGCAATATTCATTGGTTTGTTTTCTCCCAGCTTACACTCCGAGGGTATGACAATGATAGTGATGATGATGATGATGTTCATTATGGTGATGCTGAACGTGAAATGCTTAATTCTAAGCTTCATGATGCCCTTAAAGAGTTTGCACTAGACGAATTAGAAGTTGAGGGCAAGTACAAAGTTCCAGGAGATAAAAAGTATGACCATCAAGAGAAAAATGGAGGCACAGTGGTAGATGATCCGGAAGTGATCCGTAGATGTGTTGAGTATGCTGAAAAATACTTGAATGAAAGTCAGGATGATGAAGAAGTCTTTGTTGAGGAAAGTAGTGATGAATCTGAAGGTTGGGACTGTGAGACAATTGTTTCTACTTATTCAAATCTTGACAACCACCCTGGAAGAATTCTGGCTCCTGAAAATCTAAACAAGAAGCTTCCAAGAAAATTTCCTGGAGATTTAAGTACAAAAAGTAATGTGATTGCTCTTCGAGGAAAGGAGAAGCTTCCAGTTGATTATCTACCTAACAAGGCAAAAGCTCTTAAAGTAAAAATGCCAGCATCCTTGATTGATGATAAACCTAAGAGGAGATCACGCAGTGAGGAGTCAAAGACTGAAAAGAAGGAGAGAAAGGTTTGATTTAATCATTTTTCATTTGTCTGACTTTGTTGTGTAAATGGAAGTTTGTCTTAGCTCATACTATTACATACAATTGTTTAATGGTTTTAGTGTCTGTACATGTTTAGTATATCTAGCTCACTAGCTTTGAATACTTCAAAGTGCTTTCTCCATCTAATGGAAGTTAACTGTTCTGGATACATTCTGAATTTGTACATCTCTTGACTATTTGAGCAATATTTTTCATATTGATTTCTACTTCTGCAAATATCTCCATCTCATCCTTGAGCATCTTTTTAATGTAGGCTGCTGTAAAAGAAGAGAAAAGAGAATCACGGAGGGCCAAGAAAGAACTGAAAGGCTTGTACAAATGTGAAGGCCAAAAAGCTCAGAAAGTTGCTGCTATTTCGGGGCCATCTTCCATACACATAATGTAATCCATTTTCTGTTGTTTGTTTATTTATTTATTTTACAAGGTGTTTAACTTATATTTACATTTCATTTTTAAAAATTGTTTGCTCATTTGACTCTATAATGCACAAATAAGTTCTTGCATGAGAAATTGAGAATGGGCATATGCCTTCATGGTTCTTAAGACGTAACTTCCTTCACGGCTCCACCTGCAAATTGCAAAATATATTTTCAAAGAACAGAATTTTTAGCCACATTTTTTCATTCAATATACTTTTTTACTTGAGTGTATTATTTCACAGAAAAATTATTCATTTCAGATGAGCATGTTTACTGTTTTAAGTCACATTGATGTTCTTTGACAGGTAATGTCGCATCTAAATAGAGAGAAAGAGAAGTTTACTCCCAAGTTTGTATGGCTTTGCAGTTTACTTAAGTTTTAGGATCTCCTTTTCAAACATTTTGAAGGCACACTATCTGCTGTACGTGCTTCTGCATAATCCAAAGGAAGGTGTTCACCAACCATGAATACTTGACTTGCAAAGATAAATGGATGTCCAAATCGATCCGTTTACATTGGTAAACTGAGACTGATCAATTTCATAGGTAACTGTGCTCGAAGTTCCCATTGAATCAACATGATTCAATGTGTTAAACTTGGATCAGCTAATTCCCTTAAATTAATCAGTCACCAACAATAAACAAATAATGTATCAAACTTTTGGTCAGCAAATCGTCGGAATCCTAATGATTCCACCTAATCGCTTTGTGGTGTGCAAGAAACAGAATAATAGCAGGGAATTAATGAATCAAAAAAATGTGGAACCGCTACATCAGCGGCCCTCTTAGTGCCGGTCCCACGGATATAGAGGGAGGTAAATGCAGGTACAGGTGAAAAGTGTATGGCGGAGGCGTTAACCCCAGGCAGTGACACTCCGAGAATCGATCCCTGGACCTTTCAGCCACAGAACCATGTACTCCCCATCTGTGCTATGCCTTGGGGACAGGGAATTAATGAATCAAACCTGCCCAAAAGGAAGAAAGAGAAGCAGGCAGGAAAAAACACGCATTAAATTGGAATGATGGGAGCTGCATAGAGTACAGATTACATACTTCGAGTCATTAGTTGAATCCCGAAATTATTCAGTATGGAACTTACAATCTTCTTGTCTGAGGGCGTCGAAATTACCATTCAGCGACTCCCAAGAAGCAAAAGCCACAGGACAGAGCAGCCAAGCGTCAAAATGACGTTTTTAGGGGAATTCGAAGAAGAAGATTAAGGCTAAGATTGTTATCCAGAGATCGAACGGGGAGGAGGGAGAAGGAACCTGAGAGATCGAGGGGCATCGAGGAGGATCACGCTAGCTGTCTAAGAAACACTGACTTTGAAGTTACTATTCTTAAGATACATTATATATATATTTTTTACAATCATTCCAGAAAATAAGAATTGTATGTAAAAGAAAACCCAATTTTCTTTTTTCTTTCAATTTTTTTTTAAAAAATAAATAATTACAATGGATTTTAAAAAAATGAAAACTTTTTTTTAGGTGAATCGATTTTAAAATGGTTCATCAAGTGTATGTATATTTGACCCTTTGAGACAATTATAGATCAATAGGTAACTCTTAATACATTTCAGTGAAATTTGTTTTTTATTTTTCTTTAGACTAATTAATCTATCTTGAAAAGTAAAAAAAATCAAAGAATAAACTTGTTTTAATTTTCTTTTAATTTAAAATTAATGTCTAATTCCTCCAAACAGAATAAATAAATAAATCAAATTACATTTCATAAAGTCCAACCTTAGGAGTTAAATTTCCATTTATTCATATTTCTAGAAAAAGTATTTCTTCTTTTTTTTTATTCCCATTCCCGTAAGAATGAATTAGTATGATTCACATTTCGAACTGGCTTTGATACAATATGTATAGGATAACTTCCAATTCCGTTTCTTAGGTAGCCCAAGTCTTGTTTACTTGGGTCGGTAAAGGAGTTGAAATATATCGGAAGAAATTTCTTGCTCTTCTTGAATTCAATAATATGAATTGTATCCCAATACCTGTAGATTCCCTCAATACCTTCATAAATTTCAAATTTCACGCATAAATGACATCCTCACGAGTGAATAAATTTAAATTCTTGGAGATCTAATGAACTTCCCCTCCCTTGTAATAGATAATGTTTGTTAATGACCAATCTTATGAGGTTGGATCACTGATTTTCTAGTAAGTCAACCACGGACACTTCCTCACAAACTAGAAATTTTATTTTTCCTATTGGATTCATCTTGCCCAAGTTGTACGCTTTACATATAGTTTATCGTATAATCATGTTAGAGTGTATACTAAAAGCCTAAGTTTTTTGTAAATATTTATTTTAAATAAAGAATCACATTGGTCAAATGTTTGTGTTTATTTGTTAAATACAATTGTTCATTTAATTTATATTGTAGATAACATAGTGTGTGGTGTCACACATAGAAGATAATGTTATCAGTCCCTTAT
>JBBMJZ010409296.1:0-12519 GCA_037833815.1 Zingiber zerumbet
ACGTGGGCTTTTATGCTGATTCTTAGATTTTGCTTGTTAACATCTATAAAAAGTAAAATAAATAATGGACACCATATTTGAACTCTTTGCAATTTTAGAAATCCATAAAAACTGAAATGGGTGTAATCGGGGCTCTCAAGGTCCATCAGTGGGTTTTGACCGAAACCCACTGATCGACCTAAAAAGCTCCGATTGCACCCATTTCAGTTCCCGTGGATTTTTAAAATTGCAATGAGTCCAAATATGGTGTCCATTATTTATTTTAGTTTCTTCAAATATATTAAAATGTGATTAATGTCCATTATTTATTTTAGTTTCTTCAAATATATTAAAATGTGATAGAAGAGAGAAGAGAGAAGAGAGAGAAATATAGTGAAGAAAAGAAAAATAGTAGAAAAAGTCAAATTATCAGGAGGGTAAAATAAAAAATATATTTAAAAAAGTACGTTCTTTGATAAATATCAAAATAGTATACGCCTTTGATAAATTTAAATTTTTATGTGCGCCCTTTAGTAAATTGTCGAACTTTTTATATTTTAGCTCCTTAACCTTGATAAAATGTCAGTTCAGCCACCCATGACAGGAGTATCCATCATAGGACTATTATTATTATTATTTAGGATCAGAGGAAACGAAGAATCATAGCTTCTCTTGGTCACCTCTGAAGTCTGAACCAACAACTAATCTACTCAGTTGCATGCAGCTTCAACAGCCATGGCTTTGGCTGTGCCAGGGCACAAGTCTTCAGTGAAGCTCTCGCCCTTGAATGCGATGGAACAGTTATTTTTGTGAAGACATGCCTGCACGCGGAGATTAGAGCAAAGAGTCGTCACTAGGAGAGGAGAAGCAGAACAAGTGAGCTTTTCACGGTCTAAAAATTAACCTTTTCAGTGACAGAAACAGAGTTGGGGTAATGGCAGCTCCCTCGGCGGTACGAGCTGCATGTTCCAGTAGGGTTACCGAAACTCGCAAACGTTATGGAGGATACAGAGCTTCCCTCAGGGCACTTCAAATGCATCGCAGCTCCTGCTGCATTCCGTTTGCTGTGAACTTCCCAGTTTTCCAAGTCTACTTGGGGATGGTCCTCCGACACAAAGCCACAGATCTTGGCCTCTTGCCTTCTCGCAAAAGTGATCCTCGTTGGATCCCCACCTTTCTCTTCAAAAATGACCAACGTGTTACCTGATGGCTTAAAGAACGATCTCGGGATATGGTACCTGCATGCGTGCGCAATTTAAAGCACGAGGAATTGAAAAGCTAAATCCATTTGATTTGATGATACCATCTTTGAGTGGGCTGCCCACATCTTGTCAGACATCTGTCGGGTTCAAATGTGCCTGTGTAATTGCAATGAGGAGTGCAATTGTCAGATACAGAACTCGCAACGAGCCAGTATCTTCCGATAGATTTTCCATTCACCCAAACGTGGCCTTTTCCCATGGATACCATATCGAGCGCGACGGGTTCCTTCCCTTCAGGCGGATCCACCGCCACCTGAAGTATATTGTGTGGTGTAGAGATATAGAATGATCAAAATCTCTCCGAATACATGTTTGGATATGAAGCAAAATGGAAAATGGAGATGAATGGATGGATTAGAATACCTTGTACCAAATCAGAGATTGATTTTTCGGTGGTTCTGATTTCGGTATCCACTTGATATCAGTGTTGCTGTTCGTGTTAAAGATACTATAGTGTTCTCCTTCCAACCCGATCTGCCAGAATACACAAACACATGTCGATTGCTTCTTTATTATTATTTGATAAAATTGAGCTGATAACTTGATCTGGTACCTTGTACTCCCATGAATATGCCGACAAGTTTAAGCTTCCATTGCCGGTTCCAGAAATATTGACACTGGTTAATCCTGCACCTTCCCATTCGTAAAGAGGTCCTGCGTTCTTCAAGTAGGAAACAATATTTAAAATGATATCAAATGCCTTCTTCTCGTATTTCAAAAAATAATTAATGTTATTTAAGTTAGAAACAGTATCCCTTACTCCCTGCATGATGTTAAGTTTAATGAAAAGAGAAAGCGGAGCGAACTACTTACATACATTCCAATGGTCATACTGAGAATAGCAATTTCATTTTTCCCTGGCTTTATGGTGACAGGAGCCTCAAAGTTCAATGGTAAATATCCGTATTTACCATAAGAGCTACCTGCAAAACAGAAGAAATAGCTTTTTTAAAAAAATAAAAATAAAAAAAAGCTAATTTGAATAGAAATATCCGTATTTACTATAAGAGCATCATCTTATCTACACAATCACAGCAAAATTTCATGTGGTGGGCAGTTAGATACGATGAGAAAGAACAGCACCTTGAAGTTCACCATTTATGAAAACAATAAAAGCATGGCCCAGAGATGCGACTGAGAGAATTGGACTACTCCCATCTCCAAGGATATCTTCACTTTTATCAACATAAAAACTGCAGACCAGTGACTTGGAAAGATAAGCATCGATGCAAAGCGAACTTCCTTGTGCAAAGTTAGAAGAATGAAGAATATTTCATCGCAAGAAATTCTGACCTTGTTGTATACCAAAGATAATCAGTTGTATCTTTTGTTATGTTAATATGATCTTCAAGTCCAAACAGCACAAAGTCAGGTTTGTCCCAAAGCCCAACTTTCTCCAAGTAAACTTGCCAAGCCCCTGAACCAAATGATGAATTGCTATACACTTTCAAGTTTTCTGGAACCATTTCCACTACAGAGGTTTGGGACTTGACCTACAAAAAAAAGTGACAGCCAGGTTATGATAGCAAACAGAATAAAATGGTTTTAATATGATAGTGCATTTTTTAAGGACGTAAGAACCAATCTTGAAGCCAATGCATTTCAAACCTCTTAACCTGTATATGATGCATCTTAAAGTTTAGCATGATTCTGTTAAATATTTAACAGCATTCTTAACAACAAATTTAGCAATGATATCGTAAGCAATTGTCGCTAAAGTTAGACAAGCCTTCGAAGCTCCTAAATTGGAATTCAACTACACTCCAGTTTGTGAATCTTTAACAATTATGTATACACATAAAGGACAACAAGATGGAAAAACATACCATGGCAGTGTTAAACACAACATTCTTACAATCTGGAAGGATGCTAACTGACCAGGGTGGAATACTATATGTAACATTCCTAAATGTGATCAATTTATCTTCCTGTTCATCCACATTAGCAAGGAAGGCAACACACCCACCCGATTGGTCTTCATAGACATCAATCTGCATAAACAAACAAAAAAAAAGGAGATACTTACAAGATTTGGACTATTTAGCAATGGGATCATGTAAAAAGAGTAGAATTTTTATGCAAATAGTTTCAATAAGTAGTTTTAATTTCTTCACTTTGTAGTTTCTTAAAGCACAATTTCATGTGAGGAACCTACCTAACCGCAATCCTTCTCCAAGTAGTAGACACAAATAAGTTTGGGATTGAAATGTAATGCAAAGAAAACATAACACCATGACAAGTATCGTCACCTCTTGAAGAGGTCCGGCTGAAATAAATGTTGACTTGCCATAAAGTAAAGTATGTTCACATAATTTTACAGATTTGTGGAGCTCCCTTAGATGACCCCATTTTGGAAGCCTTGGTAACCCTGAGTTTCAATTTATCATCAGTAGATATAAAAAAAATGAAAATTTCAAATTTTCATTTTCAGCTAATCATAAAACATTTGAAATAGCATACCATACTCGTCTATTGGTGCATTATAATCATAACTTGTAGTGATGAATGGTCCGCCTGTAGTGCGACCATAATGTGTTCCTCCATGATACTAATTCAAAGAAGAAAATTTTCATCAGTCTTTGGTAGCATCAATCTTTATAGTAGCTTGCCAAAATACTTGTTAACATATTGAACATACCACGTAATAGTTTTGCAGGCAACCACCCTTCTCGAAGAAGCGAGCAACAGCAAATGCAATATCCTCAGGTGGTCTATGAGGATCTGGATCCCCAAATGAATGGAACCTAAAATAATTGTGTTCAGAAAAGTTGGGAGTCAACAGCACAAAAAGTCAGTACGTAGTAGACAATGCTAATTCCATTATAGAAGTTACCATCCTGGCCAATTTTCAGTCCACAATTTTGGCTTGCTAGGAGAATTTGGTGTGAATTGATCACAATAAAATGAGTTGCAAGTATTGATCTGCAAGTTTGTATGAAGACAAATAAGATATGATATTAAGATAGTTAAAACAAGAACACAAACTCGTTGATTTTGCTCTCTTTTGAGGGTAGCTAAAAGCATTCGGTTCGATTTCAGTACTTACGATCGATTACAATAGTTATCTGGTACAACTAGTCGCTATCAAATATGGAATTATATGCAGTAGATGATTATTTGATTATATGCAGTCAATGAATATCAAATTGGTTCTTACCACCGGATCAGGGGCATCATCTTGCTGACCCATAACCCAAGGCACACCAGTTCCTTGATTGAGTGCCATATGGGCAGCCCACATCGCATATAGCTTCCCCTCGTCTCCAAAGTAGCTTTCAGAATAGCCATATTCATTTTCAATCTACTGTCAAAAAAACAGGGAAAAGAATAAACACCCAATGATTTTTTTTTATAATTCTATTAGAAGGAATAAAACGTATCAATATTAAGCCCAACTTCCAAAAGCTGATCAAAGAAGACATAATTGGAGAGACAAATGGGTAATCGAAAGAACTTGCTTGGGCCAAAATGATGTGGCCTCCTTGTGATGCAAACAGTCGCTCTCGCTTCATCAGATTCACTATATAAGTGACGAACCTCTCCATATGCCACTGAAAAACAAGAATCAAACAACCATCTCCATTCAAGAACACAAGAAAGATTGGATTTTTATTCTTGCGCGCACCTTGAAAGGCTCATTGTTTGTGCGGAAAACAGTCCCCGGAACATAGTGCAACCAAACAGGAATTCCCCTGTATAGTATTTCAAAAAGAACAAATCCCCCATCAAGATTGAATCGTTTAGGAGACCAACAAGTAAAGGTGCAAACTTTGAGCAGAAATGGAGAAGGCGAACCCGTAAGTCCACTCCGCTGCTACAAAAGGCCCGATACGGAGGATCATATACAAGCCAGCGTCTCGGACGATCTTCGCAAACTTTACCAAATCAAAGCGATCCTCGAAATAATACTGAAAGAAGAAGACAGAAAGGGAGCGCGTTAATTAAGCCGTAAGTACGAGGGCATCGAAGAAGGTGAGGGTTTTAAGATTCTAGAGAACCAACATTGCCGGGGGAGGGCTCGTGACCGTTCCAGAAGACGTAGGTATCGATGGCATTCAAGCCGCCCTCTTTTGCCTCCGCCACGAGACCTGGCCACATCTGAGAAAACACAGAAGGACCAAGGAAATGTGACGCTGGAGCTCAAATGGGACCCCAAAGCGAAAGAGGAGGAAAAGTACGGAAGGGACGCTGCGAGGGTAGTGAATGGAGCCGGAGATGATGAGCCTGCGCTCGCCGTCGATGATGAGGGAGCGGGCGTCGTAGGTGACATTTTGCGCCGCTGTGACAACAGTGGCAAAGAGGAAGAAGAATAAGAAGAGGAAATTAAGGCGAGGACTCGTAGCCATTGCCAGCGACTGAAGCTGGCAGGAGAAGATAAACGAAGAGCGCCGATATATCTATAATCTATAGAGATGGTGCAACTCCATTGCGACCGAGCACCTGTATCTTCAGATTCACGATACAGGCTGACTAAACCATCCGTTGATAAAAAAAATCGAAAAAGTAGAGGGGCCCAATAAATTTCGATCAATTTAGCGGGTTTCTCTTCCGTGCGTGAATTGAGTGGAACAGGTGATCCTGACGTGCTCCGCCCGGTCGAAGACAAACTCACCTGTCGCATTGAACTCGAATCGGCACCGGATCATGTAACCGAATCTGCTGACTCATTTGATTTAATTTTTATAATTATCGTAATAATGCTGAAATTTTCAATAAGCAATTGACACTGCGCATAGAAATTGACTAGTTACAGATAATAACGATGAAACTGTTTAACGACTAACGGCCCCTGTCTCATCCAATGTAAGGGAGCCGTTCTGGACGTGACGGATAAACCGTAAGTCCACTCTGTTGCCACGTATGGCCTGATGCGCAGGATCACGTGCAAGCCGGCGTCTCCGACGATCGTCGCAAACTTGACCAGATCCAAGCGTTCCTCCAAATAATGCTGCAAGGAGAAGACAGAAAGGGTACGAGGGTGGTGGATGGAGCCGGAGACGATGAGGTTGCCACGGCCCTCGCCATCGGCGATGAGGGATCGAGCGTCGCAGGTGACATTTTGCGCCGCTGTGACAGCAGCGGCGAGGAGGAAGAAGAGGAGGAGGAGGAGGAAAAGGCGAGGACTTGTAGCCATTAGCTAGCGTATGGAGCAGGAGCAGAGGAAGGTCATATATGTAGAGTGTGGATCAGTTGGTTGAATGAGCGGTAGCGACGACCAAAGAAGTGCTGCAACTCCAAAATTCCACACGTAAATTAATGGTATTGGAAAATATCCTGCCGTGAACCATTCATTGGTCATACTAAAGTCAACGGTCGCATCCAAATTGCGTCGTCGGCGTCGGATCATGCAGCGTGTCTGAAAATGGAGATGTTCTGTTTGAGCTAGCTGTTCAAGACTTGCTCTAAAGATAGAGAATTTGCAGTCGTCGCACTAGATGGATGACCTAAGAAACTGACAATTTTGTGCCTTCTTGTTTAATTTGCAACTCTGATCCGTTGTAGGAAAAATTATTCACCAGTGGCACAGCTTGAATAATTTACTTATACTTTTGGCTACAAAAACAAAACGATGAGAAAAGACTCCGTCAAAGAATTAATTAATACCCACTGGTAGGGCAATCATTTCGTAGAAATGAGAAAGGGCATTTCGTAGAAATGGCGGTCCTCACTCCTCAGCAATTGCGGTGTAAGAAATTATTTGAATAAATCCATCCTTTATTAATCTGTTGACTGACTTTTATTAACTTGCCAAGGTTCAATACCGGTGGTCTGTGGTTCTTGCATCAGACTTACGTCGACGGATCAATGGAGGAATAACAGCTCAAATATTTTATTTTCTCAAAAGAGTGCCTGATCAATGCCCACAGTTTTAATTTGCTGGGCTTTTATCATTCTGAACAACAAAAGAGAATGAAAGAAAAAGGTCATTGTAAAAGGAGATTAGCAAATTATATCATGAAATCGTAGGATTTTAAAAATAGAGGGATATAAATAGATAATAAAAAGTAATAACAAAAAAAAGATTAGTATACTTTTAAATAATAATAATAATAATAATAATAATAATATAGTATCCTCTCAAACTCAAGATGCATTAGCGGAAAGCATCAAGAGTTTGGTAACTACAAATTGAAATTGTGTGGTGGAGTGCACCTTGGTAAGTAAGTCTGTAATTTGCATGAAAGATGAGTGATGGTGTCATTCTGATAGTGATGTCGAGTGAGATCACAATCAATCTCGATATGCTTGGTGCACTTGTGAAAGACAGAATTGGGAGTAATTTGAATTGCATTGAAGTTGTTACAATGCATAAGAGTAGTGTCTGAGAAAAAAAACACTCATATCAGCAAGTACAACGCAACCTAACAATTTCAGTAGTAGTGAAGGTCATAGTACAATATTATGCTTTGGTAGAAGAAAGATAAGAGAATCGCCCAAGAAAATATAAAATTCAATGGTACGTAGACTTATCAACCGTAGAATCACCACCTAATCTGCATCCGAGTAGCTAGGCATGCAACTCTAAGATAGAAGTAAAAGGATAAAGAAGACTATAAAACTAGATACCTCAAAGATATCAAAGGATGTGAAACACAGCTCCCCAATGTACTAAAGTGGAAGAAACAACAAATTGGATGACAATGTGGACAATATAAGTAATGTCAGGTCTAGTGATAGTGAAATACACTAGACTGCCAACTAGAGTGCAATATAAAAAAGGATCTTGCAAGATAACACTATAAGTAAAAGAGTACCGAATATTAACCTCAAGCAGAGTATCAATAGTGCGAGTGTCAGATAAATAAGCTTGTTCCAGATATCACAAATATATTTGGATTGCGAGAGAAGATATCCACGAGGAGAAAGCTACTTTAATTCCCAAAAAATAACGCAAATGATCCAAATCTTTCATCTTAAACTCATCAGTTAAATGCAGTTTCAACTCTGCTATTCCATTTATATCATCCCTTGTGATAATCATGTCATTAATATAAAGATAGAGTAATGTGAGACCTAATGAAGTACAATGAATAAAAAGAGCAGAGTCATGCTAGCTAGGAAGAAAGCCAAGAGATGCAATCACAATGAAGAACTTGTTAAACCAAGCTTGAGGAGTTTGTTTAAGGCCATAAAGAACCTTCTCCAATCTAAAAACTTCACCATGGTTGTGAGTGACACCTAGTTGAGGCACCATGTAAACTTCTTCTTGAAGATCTCCATTTTTAAAAAAGTATTTTTAACATTCATCTGGAAAATAGACCACTGACAAACTGATGCAACTGCATTGAGAGCATGGATAGTAACAAGCTTGGAAACCAGAGCAAAAGTTTTCTCATAATCTATGTCATATTGTTGGAAAAATCCTTTAACAATCAAACGAGTTTTATACTGCTCAACTAACCCATTAGATTTAATTTTGATCTTATACATCCATCGAGAACTGATCGCACGCTTCCTCAAATAAAGAGGAACAAGATCCTAAGTACCTGCTTGATACAAAGCAGAAAGTTCTTCTATCATAGCCTGCTACCAAAGAGGATCAAGAGCAACCTCTTTATAAGAGAAAGGCTCAGACAATCAGTGAATAGAAATCCAAAAAGAAGAGAAAGAACCAAAATAAGTAGAATACACAAAATTAGGTAATTGAGTGGAATTACAAGATTGTTGAGGGTAAGAAGGAGTATCCGCTAGAACATGAGCATCATGGGGATCGGTAAGAGTAGGGGATTATCGGTAAGTTGATGGCTAAAATCTGCATGAGTGTCAATTCTCTAAGTAACATCATTAGAAGAAGAGGTGCTAGGTGTTAGAAAAAAATAAATGCAAATAAGCATTAAACATGTAATGCAAAATTAAGTTTAAATTTGAATAAAGTGAGTTGATTTTTCTAACCTAATCTACAATCCTCCCTTTTGGCATACATTAAAAAAATGTAATGCATAAAGCATTAAAAATGTAAATAAGTCACACCAAAAGGACAAGTGAAACCAAGTAGTAAGTATAATATTCTTCAGGTTTATGTTTAGGGAGAGTAAAAATTTTCAAAGTAAAATTTCAAGTACTTTTTAAAAAGGTTTTTGAGCGGAAAAAAACTTGCAAAGTAAATTTTCAAGTATTTTTCTAAAAGTTTACAAATCAATTTTCCAAGTAAGTCAAAGATTTTCAAATATTTTTCAACGAACTATTCAACAAAAGAAATTCAACTATTTTTTATGACGTTTTGAAATATTTTCAAGGAAGTTTTCAAAAAGTATTTGTCTTTGAAAAACATGTTTGAATGCATAATTTTTAAAACAATAAAGGTTTTCAAAGGATTATTTAAAGCACTTTTGAAATTTAAAGTATTTTTCAAAAACACTTTCTAAGTTATCCATTTGCAAAGTAATTTTATAAACATTTTCAAAAGTTTAATATTTTCAAATTTTCAAATGTATAATTTTTAAAGGAAATTTTGAAATTTTGTAAGAATTTTTGAAAACATTTTCAAAGAGTTTAAGCAAATTAGTTTTGAAACATTTTCAAAATATTTTTCAAACAAAGTTCAACAAAGCATGTTACAAGGATTTTTTTAAATTTTTTTTAAAGCAAATTTTAATAAAAGCTCCAAAGTATTTTCAAGGACATTTTTCAAAAATTTTCAAGTTATTTTCAAGACATAAATCTTGCATATTTTTTCAAAGCAAATTTCAAAACCTTTTTAAGTTGTCTAAGAAGATTCTCCCCCTAAACTTGATATTCATTTAAATAATTTTCAAACTCTAAGCTAATTTTTATTTATATTTCTAAAAATTTCCATCTTCTTAGTATTTAAAAAATTATTTTGGCCTTAATCTAGATCAAACTCATAGAAAGCATGATCTATAGTTCTAGGTAATGAGTATCTTATAAACATATTAGGTCTACTTTGATTGAGTTAGGTTAGAAAAATCAACTCACTTTACTCAAATTTAAACTTAATTTTGCATTACATATTTAATGCTTATTTGTATTTTTTTTAAACTTTAACTCAAGTTGTTATTACATCAAAATGGGGAGATTGTTGATACAAATTGTACTAATAATCAAGTTTTGATGTATGACAAATAAACTAAAGTTAGATGTGTTGTTTGTCTAACTTTTTACCAAGTGTGCAGAACTTGATGGGTCTAGAGGACTAAAACACCATGTTGACGTCTAGCTAGATTGATAGCTAGCATGAAGTCTAGATTGGTTGAAATCTGACAGAAGGAAGTTCAGGTTGGTTGAGATCTAGCAGAAGGAAATCTAGTTGGGTTGACAACTGGCTGAAGTCTAGACTGGTTGAGATCTGGCAGGAAGTCCTAGTAGGTCAAGAGACCTAACATCAAGGAGGAAGTCTGCGATTGGTAAGTGGAGGTAAGCAATTGGAGGAGAAATCTAGTGAGAACGTGTTCCTAGTGAAGGGAACAGTAGGCGTCAGTTTGACCAAAGGTTTTAGTGAAACTCAAAGTTAGGACCGAACAGTCTGGAGGTTGTTAAATATCATTTTTTTGCTTCATATATTATTGCCTAGACTAACTCTATTTTGCAAAAAGAAGAGTGTTGAAGAAGTTGGTTCTAGTGCCCGGAGTCCGGGCGCCTGAGCCAGTTTTGCAAAGGCAGCGCCTGGGTGGGTGCTTGGCCAGGTACCTGGGTAGTCTGGGACCTCAGAGTTGCTCCAGGCACCCAGACAAGGGAAATTTTATCTCACCTAATCTATATTTTCAATCAAGAGAATCTTATAATTTTGTGAGATGAGTTAAGTTGAATTTAAGGGCTTAGTTTAACTTGTGTTAGATTCAAGTTTAGTTTTGAGTTCAACAAGCAAACATTCTTTAGATAAACATCTAGACTGCGGTGAGTCACCTAGACATCATTAGAGTAATCACGTCTTCAAAAAATTTCAAATAGCATTTCCCACAGAACTTAGTACAAAACTTTAGTTTAACCAACTAGGATTAGTAAGGGTAGCTTCAGTTAGTTCCACTAAGTCAAATGCGCCAAGTCGAAGCTATATCTTCTTAGACATACATAGACAGAACTTTCTTAACCTATTATCATCCAAAACTTCTCCAGTACTATTTGTCAAGTTAAATTTTATCCCTAATTATTCTAGTCCTAATTACCCAGCCGAGTAAACTATTATTTTGGAGGTGCCAACTAATTTGGAGCCTCCCCTTGAATCATAGATTTTCCTTTTTAAGTTTTACGTTTGTGTCAATTTATTTTATAGTTATAATAAACTTAATTATTGTTTGAGTTTGGATTAATTTTATAGTTATTTAATTTAAGTTGAGATTTATTTGATTTCAGTTTATTTTTTAGGTTTGAATTTAGCTTAGAAGGTTTAATTTTTGAGATTAAGGTTGAGTTATTTGGTTTATTTTGATTTGGTTTTAGGTAGTGTATTTTATGTTTAGGTATATATTATTGATTGAGTCCTACTTATTTGGTTAGACAAGTTTTTGGAACCCAAGCTTTGAGTTGTTTCTTGTTTTAACTTATAAGTGATATAAATATTTTATTTGTTGAGCTGGACTTATATCCGAGTCAGGATTTGTTGTACATAGCTCGTTGTGATCCAAGTATCATGTCGAGGTACTTGGATCTTGTTGTAAATTTTTCTAACAATTCTTTTAGTGTCACGCCCCGAGGGTATACTTGTCTGCCAAATCGGACGGTACCCCCTATTGACAATATATGAAATATGATATCGAACCAATTCAAGCCAACATAACACACCAATGTAATATAATAATACCAAGTCACAAATAGCAATGTGTGTATGTATGCATGAGCATTTGATCATATTAAACTAACCAAAACAATTATACCATTTTAATAAAACTTCATTGATTTGATAAAGTAAAGAGAATATAAATAGTGGTAGTAGAACATAAAAATAAAATAACTCGAACAGCTGAAGCAGAAATCCAACTCGAGTAGGACCGACAACTAGGACCTCTGAGCAACACAACACCTCCTCTATCTGCTAACCAGAAAGTCAAAGGAAAAATAAGGGGATAGTGAATATAATAACTCAGTGGGTAGAAGAAAATAGTGTATAACTAAGATACTGACAGGAGATCAAAGGATGCAGTCTCAGATAAAGTACTTACTAACCAATGTAAGTGTCCCAACATAATCACCTGCTAACTAAAAGCATAACTTGTAACGCCCGAAAATTCTCAAATTTATTTTAAAAATATTCTACGATTTTTCTGGGATTTTAGAATATTTTTACGGATTTTTCCGAATAGCGGAAGTAGCAAAAACAAAT
>JBBMJZ010409304.1:0-12519 GCA_037833815.1 Zingiber zerumbet
TACTACATCTCTTATCTTAAGTATTGAAACGTTCCAATTTTAATTAATTTGATGCACCACGTGACATGTAATATGGTTGACACCACGCCCCGAGCTCTATTAAAAATAATTCGGGAGGAAAACACCAAGCGGTTTTCCCGCCACCAGTCGACTGGTAAAATCACCAATCGATTGATCCTGAGTGAAATTCAACTGTTACAGGGTAACGGCTCGATATCAGTCGACTGCTACAGTACATCAGTCGATTGCTACAGTGCGTCGGTTGACTGCTACATTACATCAGTCGACTGCTATAGTACCCAATTGACTGCTATAGTAACGGTTAACTGCTACAGTGTCAATCGATTGTTTTCACAGCCGTCAGGCATAGAAACATTTTGTGCCCTATCCCAGTCAACTAGTCAAATCCTAACCCTAGGATTTGACCCCCGAGTACATTCACTCAGTATTCATCCTCATCCTGCCAACTTAGACCTAGCCTTCTAGCCTCCTTCATCAGCCTTACGTCCCTCCGATGCCTCCCCACCCTTCACGCCTTGCCTTCTGGAGCTTCCATCGGCCTTGTCATTGTTGTTGGGTCTTCCTTTGCCAAGAGGTTGTACCTCCAGGACTTCATCCATTGTTAAGTCATACTTGGACTTATGTTGCCAAGACTACATGCTTGGATTTACACCGCCAAGACTCACCCTTGGACTTTCCTCCTTTGCCAAGATTACACTTGGACTTTCCTTGTTGTACTTGTATCATGTACACTCATAATGCATAGTAAATACAACAATAAACTTAACTTAAACCTTTATCTAAATATCAAAACCTAGGGCATCTAGATTGCTCCAACATAATTATTTAGAATCATTTATCTATTTTTTTCCAGGCCAGATGGTTAAAGGTGAAAATATGTTGGTATTTAGATATTTCCTTTACCTATTAAATTATTGAAGCTGCTAGTTTATCCTTAAAATGCAAGACTGAAACCATCAAGAGAATCTTATCTTCATGTCAAGTCAAATGTAATCCACTAATGCAACCTAAAAGAACCTTCTCAAATCTAATTCATTGTCACTTTTATGGGGCCTAAATTTCTGCTTGTTCTTTATTTTACTTTTGTTTTCATTTTATGGACTGGTTGTTGTATTTTCATTTTATGGAGTGGAAGAATTGGAGACTGCATTAATGGAGATGGTGAAGCAAGACAATAGATGTCTTTTGAATGCAAAAGTAATACATGCCATAGCTTCTTGATGTCTTGTTGATTTCTCCTTTACATTCTTAGACTGTTGTCACTTTCAAGAAGGGACCTCATGTATGCACACATGTTCTTGAAGTTTAGTTTCCTTAAGTAATAGAACAAACAATTCTAACTGGCCATTACTAACACAAGAGCCTCTTGAGACAATGGACAAGAAACTGTTTGCCTGGGTGCTCACTTTATAGAATATTAGAATTTAAATTATTCGTGCTATAAAAAAATATTCCATATTTAGGTGACTTCAAAATTTGTTTAGCTTGCTAAAGCAATTATTTCTTTTTTTGTACTGATCATAAGTACTTTATTCATAACCATGTTACAAAGTTCAGTTGTCTGAATACAGGGACTGCTTGATTGAAGGTCTTTAGCACAGGGATTGGAGGGATTGACCTGTTATATAGTCAATGACATCTGAAGACAAATGAACTCTCCCTCCCTAGATCTTTCTCTTCCAACTTCTTGTATGAAACAAAATCTCTGAAGCCTTTTCTCCCTATCTTCTCTGAGATAAAGAAAATTTTGTTGCTTCTTATTTCTCTCTATCTCTCGCTATTTAGTGGCTCTCGTATCTCCCTTGTCTCAAGTATATATTTAGCATATATTTTTCACAATCAAGGAGCATTAATATCCTCTCTTTCTTCTTTATCCCTTTTCAAAATTCCCTACTGTAAAGTGCTTGAAACATGAAAACAAATATCCATACTGGGAGTGATTTTGCATTTCCTAAAATACTGCTCCATGAATTTGTTTTTCTTTCTTAACACTTTAGCTCACACAGCTTTGTTTGTGATTTCATATCCCAGCCAATATTTTTGACTTGTTTGAATCATTAACTCATCATATTTAATATTTAGTAGATTTCATCTTATTTTAACAAAATTCTAGCTAGATTAAGCAGTCTTATCTTGTAGACCAACTTCCTGTATAATAATACCTTACCCATAGGTCAGACTGTATTATTTTCACAAGATGGCATCTAATGAAAGTGCATAGTCTCACATCCAAGTATTAACAGGACTTCAAATTGGAAATTCTTTGAATATTCTCATTATGATGATTTGTATTAAACATTAGTTTTACTAGTTCTAAGATTTGAAAACTTTTGTCAATGTTTTGGCATCAAACTTGCAAGTTGCAAACCTAATAGCATTATTAATGACTAAGCAATCAAAATGCGAGACTGGCTCAAGTAATTTTCTTTTGTTTAATTAACGGAAGGTATAACAAAATTTTCGTTGCTATAACAAATTTTTCGTTATTGTGGTCATGGCCACTCAACAGTCACATATTAGTTTTTAAAGGTTCTGTCATGCTAGTACCACTTTCAGATTACTTGAAGAACATTATTTCTGTAATTATTGACTTACAACATGGACAACTGCAACCAAGCTTGGGTGCCTTTAGTTTAACCAATTCTTATCTTGTGACTCAAGTAAAAATTGTTAAGACTTGTTGTGGGACATTAAGCTTCTTATGAAATTTTGACCAGTAAATTTCACATTGTTTAGCACTTTTGTCTCTCTTTGGTGAGTTGAAGTACTTATATAGTCACTCCTCTTTAGCACCTGAATTTCTAGCTTATGCATCATGGATTTGATGAAAATTGAAACTACTTCGAGGGAGGAAAACATTTTTAAGTATGTACACATTAAAGTGAGTGGAAAGTTATTTATGGTATTAGGTGAAGGTGTCACATGGAAAAAGAATATCCTAACATGTGAATTTAACCCCCAAATTATACATTTGGTTGAAATGCTAAGAAACCCTTGATTTTTTTTAAATAAAATTATTAATAGATATATTATTTTTTTTATGCAATCATTTTTTTCATTTTTTTATTTTTTATCTATTTAATTATTATATATTACTTTTAGACTTTTTGGGTATATTACTTTTAGGATATTGAGATAAAGATTTAGTTGTTGTTATTAGTTTATTTTATTTTTAGAATAAGCATGGTCCAAAATAACTTTACCCCCTATTTTGTGTACTTTTTATTTCATATATATTTTTTTTAAATTAATTTATTTTATTTTTATCTCTTTTTGTATTTTTATGTATAAAAATATTTTTTTTACTTCTTGATTATGTTATCATTGGCTAGCGGAAAAAAAAAGTGACCTAGCAGTAACTTATCATTACGCTAAGGTTTCCCTTCCATCATTGACAAGTGGGTAAGTTGGAATAATTATTCCTAAATTGATTATAAGAATGAACTTGAAATTCTAATTTTTTGGGTATTAGGAAAATTGCTAAGATTGCCGACCTATTTTTTTTTAAAATCCAAATTTTTCATAAAATTATTATTTCTAATAAACTTTTCAACTATTGGCTCTCCGATCAAGGAGTATCATTCCTACTTTATTCAATTCTATAAAAAAATATATATTTTGAATAGACTCAACAAGCCAAGCACTCCGATGGACTGATTGCTCTGATGGAACTAGACTAACATGCCTTGTAGATTACGTGGGTCAAACAAATTAAACAAATTTAGTGAATTATGGGTCAAATGAATAATTATTTACTATCGGTGGAGATATTTCATCATATTAAAGAATTTTAGTCAAAAAAAAAAAATCCGATTATCAATCACAGTATGCATTTGAATTTCCTTATACAATTCTTACAGTGATCTTGTACCTATAATATGGTCATCATACATTGATTATTCAACATGATCTCTACATCTAGGGCCTTTTATCCATTCCTGTTAAATGTGTGCAGGAAAAATATGAAGAAGCCATGTCTTTACTTGCCCAAACGGAGAACAAAGCTGTAATGGCAGAGACGATGCTGAAATCTTCATTACAATACCAATCTAATCAGCTCAGACCCCTGAACTCTCCTAGGTAGGCATGATAACTAATGTCTGTTGATTTTGATTATTGGTCCTCTTCCTTGTTACTTGTTAGAGGAGAAACTACTTTTCTGCCTAGTGTGATATATCTTTGTGTGCCACTAGGTTAAGACACAAATTATCCTTTTTATTTGATCCTTTATAACCTTTTTCATTTCTTAAAAAATATACTCATTTTAGTTTTCATTTAGCATTGTCATTTCATGTAACTTAAACATGCTACAAGTTCTGCCACTGCCAGCACAAATTAGCACCAATATCTTCTCTGCTCATTTATCTGATGTCAACATGCTGTACAATCACTAAACTTTTGCTGCTATCAGGGACACCAAGTTCAGATAATTCATCTGTGCGATCGTGTCAAGATTCATCTCAGCAAGTTCCTACCAGAATAATAAGCTTGCTTTCTAGGCCATTTATTCTTGATTGGCATGACAAGAATAAGGTAAGCCCTATACAAATAAAACAAACTACTTTAAGACTAAAAAAAAATGTTTTCAAAACAACGGTTAGATATACTATATTATATGAATCTAAATATTGAGTTATGAGAGAAAATTCTCGAAAATAAACCTCTTAAAAATCTTACGTGGGAGATACCCTAAACAATCACCTCTACTTTTTCTCAACGCCATTGCATTATCGTATTTAAGTCATCTTGGATCCATGCTCTGCTTTCAGCGTCGCGTTGTTAACTGAGCAAATCGGAAAAAGTAGATCGATCATGATAATGTCAATCAATTAATTATGATTGTTAACTGCAAACTTATAATTAAGTGCAGTAGTTAAATCGTTCGTCTCTCTTTCATTATATTAGTTTTCTGTCTTTAATAATTCTTCTTGCTTTATTAACGTACACATCCAGAAGGTGTCAGGAGGGATTAAAACCATGCCTTTTTCTGCTGGATGCCCCATTGAAGGGCGTCTCGCTCAAAGATTAATTGATAGAAGAATAGTGGTCCATTTCTTCACAACAAAGATAACTAACACCGGCCTACATGATCAGATGTTGGACCACGACAAACTTGAGGAACCTTCAATGGGGTTCCTAAATTCTCTTCTTTGCTTGAGGAAGACCTAAATAGTCAATAGTGTTAGGTACTCTGTACCTAGTCCTTGGTTCTTTTTGTCTGGGATAAAAGGTGATATCGCTTGCCCCCAGCACCCTTGCCCACCCTGCCCAAGGTCTTCACGAGGGAGGTAAATCACGGTAACTGGAGAAGCTAGTGTGCAGTGGGAAGAGGTACACAGGGACCAGGGATTTACGCCCAGACTATCCTGAGGTTTGAACCCATGCTCTCAAGTGGCAAGCTTCTATGTACTAACCACTCCAACTAACCCCTGTGGGGCTGGTTCTTTCTGTCTGTGTCATCCCAAGTAATTTTCAATTATATTCGCTTCTTTCTCCCCATGTTTTCTCTGTGCTTCTTATTTCCTTGACTTTTCTTAATTTTAGGCAATTTTCAAGTTTTTTAAAATGCACATAATTTCTCTTAATTTTGCATAATGATCTAGTTAAGATAGAAACTTTATCGAATATGATAGATTCATTGGCTTTTTATTAAAGGACTCCATTAAAATTATTGAATTTTTAAAAGACATATTTAACTTTTAGATTTTTTTTAAAGGGCACACTTATTTTCTATTTTACCTCTCTCGTCCACCATTATGAATGTAGAATAACATCATTAATTTTTAAAGAACAATACTACTGTTGTACTACTATATTTTAAAATTCCAAAAATAACATTACAGTAGTACTAATTTTCACCATAGTGATGTTGATTTTAGAATTTATATAGTCCTAAGTGGTGTTGATTTTTGAAATATATCGTAGTAATATTATTCTTTGAATGTAACACCATAATGATGGGTGGGAGTGATAAAATAAAAAACATAAAGAATGTATCTTTTAAAAAATCTAAAAGTTAGGTCCTCTTTAAAGAAATTCCACAACTTTAAAACCAATTGCGATAGATTTATTTACACTCCTAATCACCACATATGGTGGGTATAAGAAAGGTCAACTCTCTTAGCTCCCCCACCACCATAAAAATCTTTGGAAGTTTAATGAGTGGGGCTCCTGATTTTGAGAATTTGATTAATTAACTCTTTTACCTAATCTTTAATTTTATAATAAGATAATATTATCATATCACATATAATAAGCAATTAAGAACACGATTCATTAGAAGCTTTTGTCTTGCCAATCTATGGAAATTACGTTTAATCAGCAGCTTTTACTAGCTTTGCGCGAGATTCCCACGGGGCATTCAATTTACTAGAAGGTAAAAATTTTATTGTAATGGAACAAGAAATTAATTTTCAACTAGTACATATCCTCAGAGGAAAAAATCTTTCTCATCTGCTAGCCACTTAGAAGTCGATTATAAACTGATCTCATGATTTACCTGCCTTCACATCAGTTTGGAATGAATGTAATCATCTTTTACTATAAAAGGGATGAACTACTTACTTCATGCCCCCATGGATTGACATAATTGGTATTTGCATGAATGGATGCTCTAATTGATTTTGAGATCAATTCCTAATGGGGGCAAATACCTCATAGGATTTCTAATATCTCCAATACAAAGGGTCGTTATGCTAAGATAAAATATCTCCCATGATTTATCTGCCTATATTTAGTCAGGTGTCGATAATACAAGGTTGTCTCGGATGAGCGTTATCCCTAGATGACATAATTAATTCCCAATAGATACAAATATTATTTTAGATTATTTCGTGCCCTCTGTCTAAGAAGGTTGCTCAGCTAAGGCTGAATAAACATTTATCATTTATTTCCTTCCAAGCAGTGACTAGGGGTGCAAATGAATTGAGCTGATTCATGAACTTTTCGAGCCGGTTCAAAAAAATATTTAATTTATATTCAAAATTATTGAATTTGAGCCGAACTCGAAGATGCTCGATAATTTTTTTAAACCGAATTCGAATCCATAATATTTTACTCGATTATTTACTAGACGCTCGTAATTCGAATTCAAATCAAATTTTAATTATTTTTATATAATTTTAATTTAAATATATTCAAATAATTCAAACCAAATTTGAAACTAAGTTCTTCATATCAAATAGGCTCGAATACCAAGCTTGAGCTTTATAAATAAATCAAATTTGAGACAAAATTATTTAAATTTTGAGTTTCATATCAGACTCAAGTCAAAATTATTTATAATTTCAAATTTCAAATCAAACTTCGATTATATCATATATATTTTTTTAGTAAATTTAAATATTAATTTTTTTTATTATTCCATTCAATTCGACTCATTCGCACCTCAATGATTGTTTCATCAATTACCTGATGAACTAATTATTGAAGTGAACACAAATTTGGCATTTTATTCCTGTGGAAAAAGAAGATGTAACACAAAATTGACCGCTTGAATTAACGTCTCCGATTAATACAGTAGGTAATTGACTACGTGAACGATGATATTGACTGCTGTACATCAGTAGCTGTATTTTACTTTTTAAAATATAATTATAACTTATAATATATTAATTTATTAAGAAGAAATATTAAAAAATATTAATTGTGGAGGAATATTCTAATCGTTCTTCGAGCTTTAGAACGTTATGATCAGTCGACAGATTGAAACAGAAGAAGATTACAGGCAGCAAACAGAAAACTTGAATTTGTTGGCTATTCATGCAATTATCGATTCAACAAAAGAAAGAAAAAAAACAGAGAAAAACTTGAAATCTGCACAAAATATATATACATATATATACAGAGCAGTAGCAATTTTGAGGATTCTTCGGCACGGATTTAGCTTCAGATTTGGTCCATGGCGTGCGAGATGGACGGGAAATCCTTGGCGTCGAGCTCCGGAGCGTGAATCTGCTGCCAGTTGATGAAGCAGCTCGGAGCAAATTGGTTTCCGGCGGCGAACAGGGCCGGCGGCGCCGGCAAATTGTCGGACCACTTGAGCTCTTGGTCGTCGCCGCACAGCTGCGCCGTCCACGAGCCTTCTTCTTCCTCCTCGGCGTACCAGTTCCCTACCTCGGCGCATTCCTCCGGGAAACAGGGAGGAGGTTGGGGCGTCGCCGTCGCCGTCGCCGTCGGGAAAATCGCTGGGTTGGGCCAGAGGAGCTGCTGCTGGCCGCCGAAGGGGAAGTAACAACCGACCGAGCACGAGCCGCGGCCGGCGAGGAACTGGTCCGGCGACACCTCCTCCTTCCCCGGCCGCAACGCGCCGCCGCTCACGCTCTCCTCCACCGACGGCTCAGAGCTCTTCCCGCTGCTCTCGCCGCCCTCGGCGGCGACCGGCCTGTGGGTGTCCGGGTCCACCCCTCGCCGCCTCAGCTTCTTCTTAATGCAGGAATTCCACAAGTTCTTGATCTCGTTGTCCGTCCTCCCCGGCAACCGCGCCGCAATCCTCGACCACCTGTGCGTCATCATCGATGATCCACGATCGAAAGACCATCAAATTCAAGAACAAATCAATTTAAATCAATGGATCGATCGGAAGTGTAGATTTTTATAAATATACTTGTTTCCAAGGACGGCGTGGAGCTCGACTACGAGCTCTTCTTCCTGGCTCGAGAACGTACCCCGCTTGAGGTCCGGCCTGAGGTAGTTGATCCACCTGAGCCTGCAACTCTTGCCGCACCTCTGGAGACCTGCCATGCAGACGACGACGATGACATTTTTGGAAGGTGGAGCAGAATCAAGAGAGAGAGAGAGAGTACTGAGGATGAGGAATTATATATAGTTACCAGCTTGTCTAGGGACAGAACTCCAGCAGCCATGGCCGAACTGGGCAATGTGCTTGCGCAGCTTGTCGTCCTCCTCGGGAGACCAGAGGCCCTTCCGCAGCTTCTGCGTGAAGCTGCAGGAGTGCCCTCCCATTCCCTCTAACCCCTCCCAAAGAGGGATATCGATCGATGTGGGAGAAGAAGGAAAAGAAAGGGAAAGGTCGCAATCTACCTCTCGGGGTGGGGGGCTTCCTACCATTGCCCCCCTCCCTCACCCTCCTTTTTTTAAGTGGGATGGGAGGTGGGGAAGCAATGGATAGAGGTATTTATGTTTATTTAATAAGGTAATCTATTCAAATTAAAATTAAATAGAATTTAAGATGAATCAAGTCATCAAATTAGTTGGTTAAGTTTGCTTTAATTTGATTTTAAGTTTAGTAATATAAGCTTATTTGAATATTTAAAACTTTTATAATTTTTTTTAAACTTGATTGGTTGGTAAGCGAATTTGACAATGGGTGCTTGTTTGCTTATTTATGAATTTGATCGTAATTTTATTGATGAAATTATTCAAAAGCTTTGTTTGTAGATATTGTTCAGGAATGTTATCCACAAATAGTTTATAATCTTTGTTGGTGAACATTGAACGCATATAGTAAGTTCGTTCATTAAGTTATTCAAATTTAGTTATTTAATTGACCTGGTGTATATTTAACTAACATAAATAGGACCTTAATTACCAACTTCATAAATGTTTAGTTCATTTAATGCCCTAGTCATTGGAGCAAAAGGTGATAACGCTTACCTCAGACGGTCCCATATCACCGGCCTCCCAACTAGATTTAACTCCCTAGTCATGTTTTGCCACAAAGTGGTGTGGAAAATACACAAAATGTTTAGACAATATGGGAGAAGTCTATTGGGATTATTGACATTACTAGAGGAAGTGAATAGCAATTTACTTTGATCATCTTTGTTGTTCGCGTGCACTTATCAATACTAGATTAATAGCATGATAATATAAATGAAGCAATAAAACATTAAAAAAAAAAGTAAATCGATTCACATGGTTGAGAACCTTCGATTCCTGTTTCACAGTCTAGCATTCTAGCGATAACATCACTATTTTTTTTCCTTGTCAGAGATCTTCTAAAGGCGAATAAACCTTTTACATGACTTATTCTTACAAATCAATACAACTAGATATAAAGATAAATGCAAAAATGAAATACAATGTAAGCAAATACTTTACACAAGCGATCTTTGCTTTGCTTAATGTTGATTGCTTTGGATTGCCTTTTAAAGTTATGTAAATACAATAACATTTTCTTTTAAAACCCCCAATAACCAACTGTCATGACAAAAATTGCCCAACAATTGACTACTAGATCCCATCAGTCGTTCTATCTGAATTCAAAGGTCACACCTGTAGAATGACTATTTCCAGCTCACTTTTGATCACAATAGTTGATTGCTCATTACCATCAATTGATTACTGGCTAAATAGTTGAATTCCACAATCGAAATCTGAACTTTTTGTTCACTCAAATAGTAACATCAGTTAATTACTGTTCTCCATCAATCAACTAATTATGATAAGTCTAGTTGATCAGCCATGTTCCTACAACCGTGTCATTAGTGGATTGTTAGGGCTAAACAGTGCGATAGAGGGGGTGAATATCCCTTATAAAACTTTTTCTTATATCTTTGAAATTAGAATATAGCAAAATTAAAACAAAAAGAAATATGATATGATTCGTTACTTGGTTCGTAGCCCCTAAGATTACTCCTCCAAGGCCTATGATCTAATCGTGAAGTGTTTTTGAACAAGCAATCAACTAATCTTCTCCTTTTGAGAATCTCTCAATGGCGGAGAAAGCTTCTTATAATTTGAGAGAGTATAGTAACACCTTAATATACCTCTAAATGAAATATAGTAATTTAAATGTTGCCGACAACAATAAAGTGTAGAACTTTGTCGTTGGTTGTCGGAGAGATTCGGCGGGTAGACTGCAGAACTTGCACGAACAAATGAACGAATAAGAGAATTGAAGAATGTGTGTTGTTTTGAGCTCGATCATTGAGGTACTTTTATAAGCTTTTATCTTTCGACCAATAACCATTATTGATCAACTAATCCAAATCTGATCCTGCCAATTTAGCGCTTGATTTCTGCCTTTTTTGGTCGATTGATCCTTGTATTCGATCGACTGAACCATAGTGTCATCCCGGTTTGCGTCCATGTTCACGATCGAATCAGATTGGGTCTCCTTGAGATTCGTTTGTTCGATCGATCAATTATCCAGATTGGTCGACCGATCCTCCAACTTCCTTCAATGTTCCAATTGGAGCACATTTAATTCATTGATCAGATCAAGGTTTGGCTGACTAATACACCTTATCAGTCGACCGATCTTGGCTTTTCCTTTTAGAGTCAGATCATATCTAGCTCGACCTTATCTCTTATAACCAATCGACTGAAAACTCTATTTCCTACAAAATAAAGTTAGTACAACAACAATAATAATAGACTTGCAAAACAAAGTTAGTAACATAAAATAGTGTAATAATGCATCCTCAATTTTGACGGTAAGAACTCTCTGATCTTGATTTTGAAACTTTTGGCTTATTGGTTGGTTCAACGCCTAACTTTGTCCAACATTAAGACGCATCCTCATTCCTTATTTTCAGAAGGACTCTCTAGGAGTTACTTTTCTCTAATACTAAACATCTAGTCCGCTTGACTTGTTTGGACTTTTTCTACTTAGTGTCCGATCAATCGACCAAGACTCCCCCCTTTATTTGATGTTCAGTCCATCTGACCTATCAAGTGTGTTCTGCCATATCCATTTGGTCTTTCTTTACCTAGTATTTGGCCCTTTTGAACCACTAAGACTTGATTGTCTAATGTTTGATCCTCCTGACCCACTAGGACTTATATTGTCTAGTGTTCAGTCCTTCTGACCTACTAGAACTTACCATGTCAAGTGTCCACATTCACCACTCATATCAGATGCATAATATCTAACTTTAAACTTTTTACAAAATATCAAAATATGAGTTCAATTATCGGTGCTGCTTGCACCAACAAATTATTCTTATCCAACAGTGGACTGATATACAACAAACTCCCTCAAACTCCGAACTCAGGGTTTAGGGGTCATTAGTCAATTGTTATTCTCTAGAAGTGGATTAAAGATACCAGGACTAAAATGTTACTTTGTCTAGTATCCGATTGACCTCAATATATCAAAATTTCTCTCGATTAACATCCGATTATCATTGACTTGCCAATACTTCACCTGCCTAACATCCGATCAATATTGACCTACCAAGACTTTCCTTCTCGTGTCAAGCATTATGTTAACATTCACCTATCGGGACATTACCATTGCCCAACATTCGATCCTCTTTGACCTGTTTAGAATTCCTATCTCATGTTAGGCATCCTGTCAGTCTTGACTATCCATAACTTTACTATTATCAAACATTCGATCCTCATCAACCTATTTAAGTTTCTCATCTTATGTCTAATATCTAGTCCTCCATAACTTGTTAGGATTTTCATCCACGTGTCTAACATCCCATCCTTCGCAACATGTTAAGACTTCCGACACTTGTCTAATATTCGGTCTCCCATGATATATTAGGACTTCCACCACATGTCAAGTGTACGATTCTCCATGTT
>JBBMJZ010409337.1:0-12516 GCA_037833815.1 Zingiber zerumbet
TGATTTGATATATTATAGGTCCCGTGGTTCAATCCGAGTCAAAAGTTATGACCTCTCAAAGCTTCCACCGATCCTGCCCCGATTCTGCTCCGATCCTGTTACGATCCTATTCCGATCCTGCTGCGATCCTACTGCAAAACTCAATTCTGCACGATCTTAGATCGATTTTGGATATCCGGATTGTAGGATCGTACAATCCTATAATCCAGATCATGATTTTACAAACTATGATTATATCATTACCTTTTATTTATCTCTCTTTTTTCTCCTATTCTTATATTCCATACACCTCTTATACTTGCCCCAGCTCTGTCACTTGCAGTCAGTGGAGTTCACATTCTTAGTTCAGTTTTAACTCTCTGACAATTCTTATCCTAAATACTTACCATTAAATCATGCCTCTAGGAGAGCTTTGTATATGATTTACTCAATTGAGATCGGATCCTCAATCTCAAAAAGTCTTGTCCTTGTGTCCCATTCAGTTTGTTTGTTTTTTTTTTTTCAGTTTTTAATTATATCAATAAAATTTTATCTTTAGAATTTAAAAATTAATTTATAGTATTAAACACGTAAACATTTTTAAATTAATTTATATATACACACATAAAAATATACGGCATCAGTATCAATTTTTATACGATTTTTTTATTTAAAATTTTTTATGTGTTTAATATTGTAACCCGACATTTAAACCCTGAGAAAAAACATAATCAGATTTTTTTTAAAAAAAACTGAATGGGACAGAGATCCGATATCAACTCAATTACCTTACTTAAACAACACAAAATTTAATTCGACTCTGGTCGTCGAAGGGGTATTAATTAAAATTGGGGGTCTCTTGAAGAATTGAGCTCCCTCCCGTCCCCCGCCGGCTCACCGCCGATGGTTGTTTGATTTCCGGCGGAGAGCGCACCCAGTCGCGGTGCGAAGCGAGTACAGGCGAGGGACAGGGAGGACTCCGACCTGAATCGATGCATGTCATTCTTCTTGGATGGTCTGTTGAGATCATATTTTATCGCCATCACACCCACCCAACAAATCACCCCCGCGTCTCGGCCCAAACCCTAGCTTCGTTACGTCGTCCTCTCTTTCTCGCTTTAGGTCTAGGGATTTGAGGTTCGCTGTGTATGGAGGATTCGGGACAAATGAAGCGAGCCTTGGTTGATTCTTCAGCAGGAGCGATCGCTGGTGGAATCTCACGGACAGTGACATCACCCATGGATGTGATCAAGATTAGGTTTCAGGTCCTATCTTTGTTTCTCTGGATTTAAGATTTGTTTTCTTTTTTTTTCTTTTCATGATCAGTCTCTGAATGGTAATCTCGATATTCCATTTCTATGTTTAGCTACTGGTTCTCCATGTATTATTGTAGAAAAAACATGAGTAAGTTGTTTGTGATTTTCTTTAGTTTTTTGTTTCTCATTTTAAAGTTTAAGGAACTGTAAGATGATTAACTGTTGCTGTCATGGTTTTATAACCAATCAGTTTGCACTAAATCCTTCATTAACTTTCCCCTAAAGAGTGGATCGTTCTATTGGAAAGGTTGCATTGGAGAATATTTATATTCATTTGGGAATGGATTAACACACGCCCGAGTGTAGCGGGGCGCCCGGATACCAATTTTTAAGGGGCTCTGTTGCAGTTCGGTGTGTTTTTGAAGCATTTCTAATGTTTGTGGTGTTTTTACTAAAACCAATCTTTGTTTTTGATGTTTTTAGGTGTGTAGATGAGTCTAGGTACTTGAAAAGTCAAGTAGGGTTGATTTTGGGTTGGTTTGGGTCATTTTGGAGATGTCTTGGTCTTGTCTTTGGGAAAACTAGATCAACAGAGAGGATACCTTATTTTCTTACTTAGAACACTTAGTTATTGTCCTCCTGAGACTCACCTATAAAGGGCTTCATAGTTGAACCGTTGCCTCAACTATTTTCAAGGTTTCAGGCTGTTTGCCTTCCGTACTTAGCACAGGACTTATCTGGCCGAGAGCATATCCTTTGGACCGCAAAGTGTGGTGCAGAGGATGCACCACTATAATGATTGGTTGATTTGGATGGGTCCTCCTGTTTAGTAGGTGGAGTCCATCTAAATCAACCAATCACCCTTTATGGTCCATCCTCTGGTCCGCAAAGTGCGGACCAGAGGATCTCACCTGTATCTGGCCAGGGTTCTGTTTATCCCTTCTACAATTATTGTTCACATCTAGGTTACTTAGAAAAGGATTGAGGAGTTTTTTCCCAAGTGTTTTTTCAGAAAGAAAAAGAAGGCAGAGCCCTCTATGATCTAGTAGAGGAGTTAGTTCTTCATAAAAAAACTTCTTATTAAGCAGAGAGTACGTACATAGCGAAAGGAAATTCCAAAAAGGAACTTAAAGACTAGGAACTTAGAGTAAGGAATTTGCAAAGGAAATTACATAAGAAACTTACATAAGGCAAACTTGCAGAAAGAAACTTGCACACACTTGCACTTACACACACACTTGCGCTCTCAAACTCTACATTTTAAACTATGAGACTGAGGTTGTATTTATAGAGTGGGATGGTTTGAGAGTTTGCTTTGTCCCGTAGTAACTTGGTTATGAGGTGTCCTTCAACAGGGTTGAGGATGAGATGGTAAAGTAGTTGTCCTTTTGCTGAGTGGAAATGTCCACTGAATAAAGTAGGGGTCAGTGGAGTAGGTGAAGAATCCATCGAGTTATGCTTAGTGTGTTATGGCATCACGACTTACGTTTCTTTTGTTGTGACGTCATTGCTTGCGTAGTTGGGAAGTTAGGGTTCCATTATGTTGTCTGAATTGTGTTCACCGACAGAGTCCAAAGAGGGGGCTTTGGAGCTACTTGCCCTTGCTTGGTCATGTGTTATGGTGTGATCATTGGCTTAATGGATTCTTCGTATTTTGAAGTTTTTCTAAATAAGACTCCTCTCCATCCCGATTCACATCCATTTGTTTCCATTACCATGTAGTCTATGTTTAATAGAAGAGTCAGAACTAGAATGGTTTTTACCATTGCTTTGATTTGTCTTACTAGGTTAATATCTTGTTGATTAAAATATCTTTGCTCAGTTGAAGTTTTATTATATAGAGATCCACTTATTTTTCCAATATTTTTTAAGTAATGTCTCGCATAGTTAAGAAGCCTAAGAAAAACTCTTAAGGTGTTTGTGTCTTCCATTTTATCTGGAAACACTAGTAATTTGGCTGTGATGTATGGTCGAAGGGTCATTTTCCCTGTCCTATTTCAGCTCTTAGAAATTCTATGTGTTTTGTTGCCGTGTCATTTTCTTTCTGGAGACGACTATGAGTCCATGTTTCTCGAAAAGGTTGAAGATAGTATGTAGTTGTGCAAAATGTTCATCCTTTGTTTTAGAGAATACTAGGACATCGTTAATATCGACACATGTAAACAGATAGATGTTTCTAAAAATATCATCTATCTTTCTTTGAAAGATCTGGGGTGCCACTTTAAGTTTGAATGATATTACTAACCATTCAAAATGTTCTTCTGGACATTAGAAGGTTGTCTATTCGATAGCATCAGGATGTATCTTTACTTGCCAAAATCCTGATTTCATATCAAACTTAGAGTTCCATTGCGAGTTTTGTATTTTGTTTAGAAGGTGGTCTTTATCAGGTATTTTATACTTGTGTTCTTGACAATTATCATTTAATCTTTTGTAATTAAAGACCATTCTTAATTGTTCGTGTTTTTGTTCAGATTTTTATTTACTATAAAGGTCAAGCTTCTATGTCTGGACGTAGATCGTTGAATTTCTCCAGGTTTATTAATTGTTTAATGTGCATAGTGCATTCTTTTGTCTCCCTAGTGTACTTGAAGTCTTGTGCCTTAATTGTAAGATATGGATTTATTATGAATAGTTTGCGATATACCTCATCTCTTTCCCAATATTTAGTTGGGTTTTCCTCTATGATTTCTATTTTCCCCGGTCTAGAAATTAGGGCGTCTAAGCTGGGTTGGGTATTTAGTAATTGAAGTAAATATATGGAGAATGTAAATATGTAGGGATGTCTAAGTCTTTAGGATTCTTTGTTACTATTTCTAGATAAGGGCTAATGCAACCAAGTGTTTCTAGTTTTACTGATATTCTTGGATAGCTAAGGAGCTATTAAAGTTCTGAGTATTTATCAAACAGGGACAATTTTTGTTTGGACAATTGCAATTTTCTTTGTTTACTCTGATGGCTAGGGCAATAGCTCGTTGAGGTAAAAGGAATATTGGAAGGATCAGTAGCAGTAGGAGTATTGGAAGGGGCATCACTACGCTTACACATGGTGGAAGGATAGTCGGAGACTATGCGGAAACAATGGGAGTGGAAAGGAAAATAGCATAGTCTTTGGTAAGGAGGGCTCTGTTAGGAGCAAGAAAGTCCCAAGATTAAGTGTATATTCGGGTGCAGGAAAGACAACTTAGAAAGGGACGGGGGAGTACTTAAAAGATCGCAATTGTTATAAAACTGTAAGTGTATATTGGTAACAAACTTAGTACATACAGTTTTTGGTCATCAAATTAAGTACTAACCAAAGGTTGTGTAACAGTTTTGATAAGAGCAGGAAGTAAAATACCTAAAATAGTAGCTTCATCGATCATAGAGTTTGTTGGTCTATTGTCAAGGAAGGCATGAAGTGTAAATTCATGGCCATGGATGCTTACTAAACATCTAACCCATATATCTGAGGTTCTACCAGTATTACAAATACTTGGTGTTTTGATAAAAACCAGATCCATATCTTGTTCAGTAATCATGACATCTTTTCCTTTGTCAGTGTGTGAAGTGACGGTTGTCGGGGGCTTGAGACTAGCAAGCTCATCTTCTATAAGGTTAAGTCGGGTTTCTAAGACTTTCAAGAAGTGTGTTTCTAGTACTGCTACTTGAGTTGTTATGGGCATGGAAATAGCAAAACTTTATTCGAGGCATAGGTTACAAATGTTCCGTCTACAAAGTTTGCATGTGCCTCGATTATTGATGGCAGGGTAAAAGCCACATAGAAAACATGGAACATTATTTGTCCCAGTTTTTAAGGTCCAATCATGAAGGCATTCAATCTGGTTGTATAGGTGAGGTGTTTAGAGGTGAGACATTGGAACATCAAGTCCATATCCTTTGATGGGAACAGATCATCCCAGTGCTCTTCTAAGTCATCAAAGCCATTTGTAGGGTTATTACCATCGTCATGATACAAGCCATATTTCTTAGTTTTCCTAGAAGGGGTATGTAGGAAGGAATTGGTTAATTTGTAATTTGAAGAAGATGAGATTGCTTCTATATTAGTTACTGACACAATGGAGTAGTAGATAGACGAAGTATCTGATATGTCTGATTAGACTTCTACTAAATCTAAATTGGTACAAGTTACTAGTTTTCTTCCCTAGTATATAAGTTTTTCTTAGTTGGGCAAGTAGATGACATGTGTCCAGGTTTATAACATGCGAAACAAGTAATGGTATTCACATATGCTTTCTTTGGCTTAAACTGTCAGACATGTTTATCTTTATTTAGATATAGTTTATTTTCTCTACTCTTTCTTAAATAATACGTTTTCTTAGGCCTGACTTTGGGTTTGGTAGGCCTATTGGGCCTTTTTCTTGATTTGTGTTGTCGGTGTTGATTTTCTCTGTATTGTTGGGAATATATATTTGGCTACAAAAATAGTATTGTTGATTTTTAAATTGTTTTTGTATCTGTATATAAGTACATTTCTCTTTTAGTATTGAGATGATGTGTTGTATTCACACTCCTATATTATCATATTAGGGTGTTACCTTCATGTCTGTTCATGCCTTATGAATCTCCTTACCTAAGTCTTCTAGTAATTTACTAAACAATCGTTCGCCTAAATTGCCTAGGAAGTCATTGCAAAATGATTTTATCAAGTTCCAACTAAAAAGTTGGAGTTGTTATAGATCTCTCATGACCTCCCTTTGCCGTAGATCTAGTTCTGTATTAGCATCTTTGGTTGTTAATAGTATGTGGATAGTATAACAAATTTAAGATGTTATTTCCTTGTGATGCTATGCGAGCTATTTCTAGCTCTTGCTACATCGCCTAAGTAGTTTTCTCCTATTCTCATCATAGCTTCTTCGGTTTCTATGTCAAGTTCATGTTTAGCTTGATAATCTTTTTGAACTGAGCCAATCCATTGTTCTAAGTAGATATCATATAGTCGAAGGTCATCACATTCTCCTATGTTTAAAAGTACAAAATTTTTCCAAAAATAAGTAATTTCTAGTGGTTTTGTTTTCCTATGGTTCTAAGTAATATATTATTATTTGTATAAGGAATATTTTTGGTCTGGGAGGATGACCTTATCCATAATCCCTTGTACCCATTAAACTTTCCAAATACTGAATCACTAATGGGGGAGTTGTTACCAGTGGTCTTGGGGTAGATGTTGCAGTAGATTCTCTTGGGTTTATGAGGTTAACTTCTTCAGGTTGTTTTCTAGCGATAATATTTCGATCTTCATCAAATCTATTTTTTTTGTTGGTTCTCAAATTGTTCCAGTTCTATTAATTCTTCCGAAGTTATGTATGTTGTTACTTCAGTGGTAAATATGCGTATTCGTCTGTCATCAAAAAAACTTGTGTTGTAGTTCTTGTTAAAACATAAAGTTCATGTTGTCTTGTTGATGTACAAGTTGGTTAACTAATTGATATTATTATTTGTATAAGGAGTATTTTTGGTCTAGGAGGATGGCCTTATCCATAATCCCTTGTACCCATTAAACTTTCCAGATACTGAATCACTAATGGGGGAGTTGTTACCGGTGGTCTTGGGGTAGATGTTGCAGTAGATTCTCCTGGGTTCATGAGGTTAACTTCTTCAGGCTATTTTCTAGCGATAATATTTCGATCTTCATCAAATCTAGTTTTTTTGTTGTTTCTCAAATTGTTCCAGTTCTATTAATTCTTCCGAAGTTATGTATGTTGTTATTTCAGTGGTAAATATATGTATTCGTCTAAGTCATCAAAAAAACTTGTGCTGTAGTTCTTGTTAAAACATACAGTTCATGTTGTCTTGTTGATGTACAAGTTGGTTAACTAATTGAAGGTGTTGGTTACTTAGTTGTTGTAATGTTTGTCTTGCATTCTTTAAGGTTTCTTCTGTAATTTTTATGTAATTATTTCAACATGCATTAAGTTATAGTTTTCAACTTTTCTGTTTCTTCACTTTCCTCTGTTTGTGAAATAAAAGGTTTATAATCATTAAACCTAACTGTCAAGCTGCCATGTCCGTCTTTATACATGATTGATTCTGTAGATTGAAGAGTTTGGGTTTGAGTTATGAGATTCATATTCCGGCTAGTCCTGCTAGGTCTTCTGACAAGAACTCCTTTGGTTTTAGGATGTAAATACCTTTTGATGTAAGAGCTTATAGTCTTTCCTAAGAAAATTATTTCTATTTGAACCTTATGTATTTGAAAGTTTCCATATCCTTTGGCTTAGACTAGAATTTTAATGTGTTTGATAAAGTCTGGAATGATAATATTAAAGTTTGGGCAAAAATATATAATACCTATGTTGCTATTCATATCTACCTCAATAAGTCCTATGACAACCTTTTCTTCATCTGAAAATCTAGTGCCATATAGAACTAGGAATACTTTTGCTCTTATGTTTTTCCTAGTTAATTCTCTAAAACTAAATATAATTAGTTCTAGGTGAATATAATTATGTCTTCATTGTAAAATTGTTCTTGCTGATTCTTCAGTCGTAAGATTCAATCTTTCTTCTCCTCCATCAGGGAGATGGAGAGGTTCTGTCCTATGATGGCGATAAAGTGATGTAGAAAAAGATAGTATCCCTTGGTTATATAGTCTTCTTGGATTATGTGAGTTTAATTGTTCATTGGAAAAGATCGTTAAGTTCCTTTCTACGTCTATAAGATCTTCCAATTGATAAGTTGAGGTACTGTTACGTCCTTTGGTTATGATATTATCTAACCCGGAAGTTGTATGTGTCTCCATCTGTCCTCTCACTATTTGTAAGGAACTTGTGAAGGGCCCAGTTTGATTTCTTGTTAGACTCATTGCGACTGTGTGGTATAAGTTAAGAAGGACCAAGTTTTAGGTTGTCGTGTGGGGATGATTTTTCATGTAGATATTTTGCTTAAGTCATTTGTTAAATTATCTATACTTTCTCTCCACTCGGTGGCCTTGTTTTTTGAATTTGTATTTCAACTTGAAGTAGTTTGTTTTCTAATATCATGAGTCGGTGGTGTAATGATAGTAGTACTGCTATTATAATATTGTTTTGTTGGATTAAAACTTGATATCCTTTTCTAGTAACTTCAAGGTTACAATAGTCGTTATCTTGGATTTTTGAAAATTGTCTGGAAAAGTCTAAGGTTTCTTCGTAATATGTATTTTCAAAATTCAGTTTGTTCATTTATATGTAATGTCTTCAAGTGTAGTATGTAAATTCTTAAGGTCATCTGCTATCTGTGTTGTAATTAAGTCTTTAATTTGGAGTACAATCGTTCTTGACTGAAATTTTCTTCAATAAGTTTCGAAAGACTTAGGATTTCTTTCTTGGTAGCAATAAGTAGATTTAGTTGACTAAACTGTTTGTTTAACGGGTCTTGTGCATCTTTTAAGAAGTCTATGTTTTTAGTTTAAGTCACTTATTATTTGTGTCTGTTGAATTAAAGTGACAGATACTTGTTCTAATATATGTTTAGTCTATCTTTGTTGTGATTCTAAGGTCGTGCCTATACTGAGAAGTAGGTTAGTAATAGTGTTTAGACGTGGATCATCATTATGTAAACAATGAGCATATGTCCAAGATCTAATTTAACAACGATGTTCGTGCTGGTCCGAAGTAATAATTTTTCTAGCCAGAAATTGTGATAATCTCTCTCTCTCTCTCTCTGTGCGCGCTTGCTTCATTTCCTTCTTCACTTGATACATAATCATTGTTTTTTATATTTCTAGACATGTTTATGCACCTGATGGTATCCAATAAACTGTTTTACTGGCCAATTCAGGTTCAGCTAGAGCCAACATCTTCATGGGCCCTACGCCAAAGAGACCTGAATAAGTCTTCAAAATATACTGGAATTTTGCAAGCTACTAAAGATATTTATCGAGAAGAAGGTTTGCGGGTATGAACCATGTTAGATATTTTTGTCTTATGCTTCTATTGCCATCAAATGTTCCTTATTTATGGCTTAATGTATGATTTTGATCAGGAAAATGCATGATAAATGTATTGGCTTCAAGAGCTAATTCCTTTTGCTATTAAGTAATCAATATTATGCTAACCAAGTTTGATGTCTATGTCAAGTCCTAGATTTGGTGTCTTTCCAACCTCAACTATAGAGAAGAACGAGTGAAGGTTTGTCTCAACTAAGATGGTGATGTACTTCCGTTGCCTTCTTTTCTGCTTGATCTGAAGTAGAAGATGATTTTGTTGCAATTGATCTTAAGGTTTCATTTGTTTCTCGGCCTTGAGAACCCTTGTTGCCTTTTCCTTTGATTATTCAACTACATTTGGTGTATCTATATGGGTTCCGGTTGCCATGAGAAACCTCGTCTTGGCCTTGGTGGCCTCGTCCTCGTATTCCCATTTTCCCATTGTGTTCTTGGCACCACTCATGACTTGCAAATGCTGACGTTGGGATTGGCGGCAATGAGATCTAGATCAGTCACAAATTATAGCTAAAATAAAGGACACTCTCACCAGAGTCCTCCTTTGAGTTCACATGGCCGATTCCTTAATGAGCCAAAGAGATGAGATCTTCTCCACCTTGTCTGCTGGTTGCAGATCTATCAATCTTCATTAGTTGTTTCCTTCACTTCCTCAACAATCATTTTTGTAGCCTCTTTGCGCTCCTTTTTCTCCTCCCCATGATTGACTGCAAGAATTACATTGTTTATGGTTTGAAATCCCTTGGATTCCGTTGATCTCCACTTGTACCAGCCAAAACCCTATGGAACAAACCTATGTGATAGCCCATGGTACGCTTGCCACCTTGTTGCATGAGTATACAAGGGGAAAGGGAAATTTCTGATGCTTAATGTTGTGTTTTGGAACTCCAACGGAAAAATCTTTGTTGTTCAGGGTGTACGACTCAGAATTTCAATTCATAGAATAGATTATAAAAAAAAAATTTGTACGCTCTGAAATTCCATGTGGATTGCAGATGCATTGGTCATTGAAGTGATGCATGCATAGGAAGGAAATTTATCACTCTTATTCTTGCAGATGCATTGGGCATTGGTGGGAAGGTGTATGCATGAAATGTGTACTTTTTTTCGCTTTTAATTCTTGCAGATGCATTAGGCATTGAGGAGATGCATGCATAGGAAGAATACAGGAACTTGAACAGATATATGTCTCATGGAATTTTGTCAAAAATAGATAAAATTAAGAAAAATGTGGGAGCTCCATTTTCTTATGTTTTACTATGAAGGATAGGTAACTGCCAATGTCACTGTTGCTGATATAGAACTGCTGAACCTTTTAGCCTTTGATGCACTTCTTATGGTTCTATACGGGATTGGCTAGTGGCTTGCTATATCTTTCTTCAAACTGGATGAACCATGTTCTAAGTTGGATATTTAGTTTAGAGAAGTTTTAGTCAAGGTTCAAAATCTTGAGCCATATTGGAGTTTCGATCTTTGACTTTCGGTACTGTGCCAATGTTCCGGTGCATGATACCGGTGACAGGTTGGAGATTGAAAGATGAAGGAGAACAAACACAAGAAGGGGACATTGTTTGTGCCGAGTTGTATGGAGTTTCGATAATTTACCGGAATGATACATTTCAACCGTTTCGCCCAGCACGATATGAGATTCAAACCATGGTCTTAGTGAGAGGATCTTTTAACCCTTCATTTCTATCTTTCTTAGAAAATTGGTTGTACATTAGAACCTAGAAAATAGAATAAAAAAATTTAGAATATTGCATATGTTTGTTTTTTGAATGAATTATTGCCAAGTTGATTTTGTTTCACCTAGAGTCTAAACAAAACAGGGATTTTGGAGAGGGAATGTTCCAGCTCTACTATTGTACATGCCTTATGCAGCTATACAATTTACGACTCTGCACTACTTAAAGACTCTTGCAGCAGGTTCATCCAAAACTGGTATGCTTTTATTTGGAGCTTGTGAATTTTCTATCTGAAAATTAATTGTACTAGCTTTCACATGTAATTGAATGTGCTTTTTTACATAGTTAGTTACAGGATGGTTAGTTCTCTTATGTTTTGTCTACTTTATGCATCTAAAAAGCTTGAATAAGCAATACTGCTACTTTGTTTTTTATCAATTTGTTCGCCCTTAAATTGCTTTATTTCTCTCCGACTTCCCTCCAAGTAAACATGGTGCAGGTCTTGGTAGGATTATTTTTTCCAGCTAAACTTCTTGATGCTTCAGTTTCTACAAAATTGATTAATGGAATAGGATGTAAATTAATCATAATAAAATTAGAATGCTTTGATGTCTTCAAAATTAGTTTACATATGATGATGAGTTAATGACAGTGTATATCTATATCTATATATAGTTTAGGTTTGTTTATCATCTAACACCTGCTGCTTTGATTGGTTAACTTTTCTAGTATTCTATTCTATATTTTACTGGGTTGGTAATTCCTAGCACAGTTAGGTTATCTCCACCTGCAACCTGTTCTCAGCAAATTTGTTTTCCTTTCAACATCCTTGACAGATCTGATAAGTTGTTATTTCGCAGAGGATCATATGAAGTTGAGTCCTCACTTATCTTTTTTTAGTGGGGCATTAGCAGGATGTTCTGCTACAATAGGATCATATCCTTTTGATCTTCTCCGAACAATTTTAGCATCACAGGGTGAGCCAAAGGTATTGTTTGTTTATTGTCAACGTACTTTTGAATGCAGGGAATTAAGTCAATCGACCATATGCTCCAAACCTATCATCATTCTCATATATACTCTATCATCTCTAAAAATCCTTTGTTTTTCCAAGGTACACACAATTCACAAGAATGCTATATGGTCCTGACACTTCCATCCTTGGAAAAATTTACTATTTGTAACAAATACATGATTATGTAATTCATATAAGATGAGAATTTTATAACTTGCATCTATGATTGTTATATATATACCCATATCAAAATTTTCCTAAGATAATCAATATGAAGACAACAATTGAGAGGAAAACTCTGTTACTAAAATTGATGCTAGCACCTTCAGTATTGAACGCTGAGTTACAGCCATGTTCTGAAGTACCAGATTCTCCATGCAAAGACAATAGCAATCAGAACTTATAAGTCACTTGAGAACGCCTCTTTCTCTATTAGAGGGTTCTGGAGAATCAGACTGATTGTTTGTTGGGTTGTAGACCCGTGAAATAATGAATCTGCAACTAAAGTTTGTAACAATTTCACATTCCAAAGATATATCAGATCACGGTATAAAATACCGTTCCGTGTTGCCTGGCACGGGCGGTTTTTACCGTTTCGCCGAGCGGCCGAAACCGGCACGGGAGCACCTCCTGTCTCGGCGACGCTGGAGGAGACGC
>JBBMJZ010409346.1:0-12514 GCA_037833815.1 Zingiber zerumbet
AAAAATATTGATAAAATATATTAAATTTATTTATTAGAATAAAATTATAAATTTTAATAAAAATATTATAATTTTATTTAAATATATAATTTAATTTTTAATGAATATTTAAATTTATAATCTATATTTATTAAACTCGTTTATGCTCGATAAAAGCTCGAATAAACTCGTGAACCATGAATATATTCATTAAATAAAACTCGAGCTCGGCTCGATTATAAACGAGCCAAGCTCAAACATTAAAGAGTTCGGCTTAGCTTGGCTCGGCTCGATTACACCCCTAGTGATAAGAGAAGTGAAATGAAAATATTATCTTATTTTAAATAAGTATTGATGAATTGATTCATCGTACCTATATTGATTATTTGAGTCAACTTGCACGACTTAAATGGTTCGACATGTCTTGGTTGGTTGTTCCCACGAGTGTAGTTGAGTTGGTATTCAAGCATCACTTGTCATTAGAGAGACATGATTCAATTTTTGACAGCTGCAAATACTGTTTCAATTATCTCGTGTCCCTAGTTAGGAAAATTGCTCGGCTATTAGATTGAATAAGCTCATGTGATTTGCGCCCTTTTAAAGTGTGTGGGGGCAGTCACTAAGACATGTCTGCCTTTAATCCAACCTAGCTTCTCTGTCAAACGACCTGCTCGTCATGGACAATTCACTGCAACTCGGTTCGAACATGCACTCCCTTAGCTTCGTTCCTCCTCGTAAAGGAATTTAACCTTGCTTACGATTCCACACCCATCCACTCAGGCATGCATTTGTCTACAAGTAATTAACCGCGATCAACAGTTTGACAGTGACGAATCGAGCTTTCTCATTCACGCAAAAACTCCAGAGCCTGTTTTAGGAACGACGTATATATATATAGTCTTCTAATGCGTCCAGCACAATGACGACACCCGCGCACCCAGCCGACACCACCCAAACTCATCCGGCCGGATTCATCTTTAATTAATTTTGTTCTTGGATTTACAGTAGTAATATATACAATTATCCACCATCAATTTTTTGGCCAACCCTAGATTAATATTGCAAACGGCCAATCGAAAACAAGTGTAGCTAGCTGGACACATTCTATATATATATATATAATAAACTTACAACATCGTATTGTACAGTGTATATATATATATATATATCAAAACAAAAGAAAAATTCACATTAATTAATTATCACAATCTAATTCTGGATGGAGTAGCGTAGAGAACTAATGGCCCATCCCGGGGCTGGGAACAGATCCGAGCATCCGGTCGGCATGCTCTAAGCTCGGGGATGGAAGTGACGACGACGGCAAGGTACCGATCGTTTGGAGAAGAGAAACTTGTAAGCCGTCATGGTCGTCCGATCGCAAGAGGGCAGTGAAGTGGAGTAACTTCCTGGCTTGTAGAGGTGGCGATCGCAAGAGGGCAGTGAAGTGGAGTAACTTCCTGGCTTGTAGAGGTGGCGAGGCGATGAGGAGGAGGAAGAGGACAAGGAGAAGTGGTAGAGGTGTCTTGCCGTTACGTGAGGCCATGGTGGGGAGCTAGGAGGGACTCGAGGGGGCGTGGGTTTATATTTAGTTTGAAGGTGGCATGATGCCGTCACCATAACAAATTTATTGGTGCTTAACCATACACCAAACAACTAGCTAGGATCTAGATCTTCACATCTTGCATCAATTTAGTTTAATTAATTTGCCTTGTTTACTTAAGATTATAATTGGATATACTTTATTTGTATAATTTGTCCATTATGTTTACTTGCCTCCACACAATGTTGAAATTGTTCATTTTGCTTAATTGACACGATTAACCGGCCTATTTGATCTACTTAGCTTGACGATTGTCTATAGACCATTTAATAATCTCTCAACTATAATATTATATCTAATAGAGTTATGGATAACCAAGAGAGGAAGTTGATCACCATATGTGAGTATGTGACATGTGGAGAGGATATGAAAAAAAAAGAGTACACATTTATATTTATTTATTTTTATATTGACAATATTTATTACTGTTTTTTTAGAAACAAATAGTTAGAGCTAAATGAGTTGTCATTTTTTTTATTTTGAATTTAAAAATATATATTCTACAAAATATTGTTTTTATCAGTTTCAAATATCATATTCTTAATTTAATTGGAATTATTTTTTTCTATATTGTTTCACTTATTATTTGACCTGTAAAAGTCCAACTTGTTAATGGGCTGAAGCTCTTAATGGATCTAATCATGATTCTCGAATTTGAGCCGGGCCCAAGTTACGGTCTGACACGGTAGAAATCGTTTCAGCGTGTGGTTCGTCCTTTTGCACGATTGGGTTCTCGTGCTTAGAGCAGGAGGTACTTGAGCCACCGTAAACTCCAGGAGTTCGCGCCGGAGACGAAAGGCGGGGGCTCCTTGAATTACCGAGCCATGGCGACGCCGCAGATGAAGCCGAGGCGATTGAAGGGCCACAAGGGCACAGTCACCTGTTGCATTGCGTCTCGTCTCCGTCCGGGTGTCATCGCTTCATCCGGCGAGGTTCTCTCTCTTTCATTTAGGGCTTTCTCCTGCGATTATTTTATCCCTTGATGGGTTAGCAATGAAGTTCCTATAAATTTTGAGGAGCTTGTGATTTAGTTAATTGGCCAAGCATTCCTTTGACTACTATCCGAAAATGCTTTTTTTTTGTAAGAATTTATGGCGTTTGTTTCAGCTTCATCTTGTGCTTTACAAACTTCAGGCGTCCGGTTTCTCATCTTTCAATTAACTGAGTAGGCTCATGTTTATTGGACGCTGGTGGGCGATCATTAAAAGGATGAGTGATGTTACTTGATAGAGGAGAAGATAAGGGCATCACTAATGCAAGATTTATGAGAGATTTGTAAAATTAAAAAAGCTGAATACAAAACCTTGGAACCGTTGTAGAGGTGAGGTTTGAGGTTTGTAGTTTAAGAGTAGTAGTGAAACCTCAAACCTGCTCTTTTGTTTCGAAATTGATGTAATATGCATGGAGTCATGCAATTGCATGCTATGAATTGGATCACAAAAAAACTCATTTAGAGCTCTAATCATTGGAGATGTTTCAATAAGTTTTCATATTGTTGATGTAGCATATTGGGATCATAAAAAAAAACTCATTTGGAGCTTTAACCACTGGAGATGCCCTAACAGTTGTAACTAGCTTCTACGATGGTTGTGTGCAAGTTAGATACATTCTCAGTATGAACATAATGATCTACAAGCAACAAGCGGATTGAATCAGGAAATGACAACTGAAGCCAAGCCACATTCTCCTCAGAGACTCAAATTGAGGGAATTTGCCTTCCCTAGGTTAAGTCCACCTCGGATGAAGTGATGCCCTCACCTAAGACACATTCATCTCGACCTGATTGCCTCTCATCTAGGCTGAACTCAACAGCCTCACAAGTCACCTTGACCAAACTGATGTCTAAGGGGAACTGCATAAGCCCCATCACAACCTTGACCAAATGCTCATTTGATTATATGCTAACATTGTGGTCCAAGCCTAATTAATAAAATTTGGCAAACTAATTTTATTTGTTATATCCCAGCCATAAAATTACTCTAGGACCAAATATCAATTTTGAATATATTCTTAAAATGGAGAAAATTACGTTCATAGTGCAGTTTAGACTCATTAAAAGGTCCTGCGACTGTTTAATTCTTGGCTAAGTAATTTGTCTTTTTGATTGCACCTTGCATGGTGAATCAACATACAAAGCTTGTTGGCCAGTGCTGGCCAGCATGTACAATGTATGGTTGTGTACGTTGTCCATAGGTGCACATTGCATAAGATGTGCAAGGTTAAAAAGCAGTGTAGTAAACAACATATCTTCAAACCTTAGCTGCAGAATAACATGCGCATTAGTAGTGAGATTCATCTTTAAGGCATGTGTGCTGTGACTAGTGATGATGCTATGCTGAGTTATCTAAGATGTCATATTGGATTAACCTTTTTCATTGAAAAAGGGTATTTCATTTTATGTTGCTAGACCATCTTGGCCCTCTAATTGCTATGCTAAGTGCATAGACAAGTTAATTAATGCGTCGATGTATTACCATTGAGGCCAAAGAAGCGCATGTGCCCTAATTTGTACCCCTTGCTGAATATGATAATTTCCTCATATAATAATAGGAACTATTAGATAAAAAGAAGTATGGCAAACAAAGTATCAAGTGTACTTGGGAATATTGAGTTAATCGTTCTCTCAATGGTTGGTACATTCAGATTGGTAAATTAGTTCCAAGGTACCAAATTTTGCTTGTTGAGGTGCGAACATAATCTTGGTTGCGATCATACTCTAGACTCAACCATGAATGAACTTATTGTCTATTTATGTTTTTATGAACCAATTCTACCTTGCTTCTATCTGTAATATATATGTTATCAGAATCCAAATGTTCCAGTGAACTTATATTGATGTGTTTTTTCTCTTGTATAATAGGATGGTTGCATTTGCTGGTTTGATTTGCGTTGTAAAGATGCTCTCTTTACTATTGATCTTGGGATGGAATCCATCTCTTGTTTATGTTTCAAAACAGGTTAGTTGATATCCATTTTCGTATTGTTTTAAGTCATATACTTGGACAGAGTAACACACTAGCTGAAGTGCTGAACTCATTAATGTGTTTAGCAATTGGTTCGATTTATCAAAGAAATATGTTTGCGGTGTTTTAGGAAATGAAGATATTCTCTATGCTTCTTTGGGAACAAAAGTCATGTGCTTTGACATCAAGATGGTGAGTAGTTATGCATAATATGTTTGCAGATATTCTCATGTGCAAGTATACTTACTTTTATGGTTTTAGCATGTATAAAAGTTGTGCTCATAAGATACATCGAGGTATTAATTAAGTTTTGACATGTTGTTAGGCCCTCGTTATGCTCATGTGTGTGTGTGTATCTATATATATATCTTTCAATTCTATCTTCATTAGTAAAAGTGTTACCTTTTATTTTCCTTGAAATATTGTTGTATTTACTATTGATTATATGATGCATTGGTCACAAAAATTCTCAACTTAACCTTTCTCTCTTTTATCTTAAAGTCGCCTTTGGACTTGTTTTTGCATTGTGTTCTCTTGAAAGATGATTACTACACATTTATGTTTTTAACTGTCATTTAAACTCCATAAATAAAAATCAGATTTCTTATTTTATTCTGAGTGTCATTAAATTCTCTCCCTTAATATTCAGTTATTTATAGGTCAAAATCAAGATGGTCATGTGAAATATCTCTTGCTTGTATGTTTTAGTACATAGAGAATGCTATTTCAGTTTTATGAATGTCTTATTTTTCATCTTTCATTTTGTGAGCTACTGCTACTTAAATCATCCTACAATTTACATGTGCCTGTGAACTCCTAACACTAGGACCAGCTGAAAATTTCAATTTGCTATTATATGATTTTTTGTAGAGTAACACTAAGAACATTGGAGTTTCTAAAAGACTGTATTACGTCGAGAAGTAGTTGATACACAAAGTTAACTTTGCAGGCATCTTCCTGGAAGCCACTCGAAACCTACAGCTTTAACAAAGATGAGATAAATCAGGTACTTAATATGGAAAATAATTTTGTTAAAGGAATTTGAATTTGAATATAAAATTTCTATTTTGGGGTGGCATTCAACTTCTTGTCATCATATTGGCATTGACAATTAGCTATAGATCTTTTAACTATATAACCTGGGCCTTCTCCCTTTTGAATATTAGCTGTTTTTGTGAATTTGTTCAACATATGTAACAGTTAAGTTTTAAATTAATATATTGACTAGGCTCTCAAGCCTATTGGTATATTCATTGTAATATTTCCTTGCAGATTTCTTTCAGCATGAAGTCAGATTTTCTTGCTGCTGGAGATGATAGTGGTGAGGTTAAGGTACTTGAGTGTTGTGACGGATTGCATGATATACCACCTCTGCCTTTTCCACATTATCATTGTTTTTCATTTGACTTTGTTTCCATGCATGTGTAGTATGCTTGTTAACTGTGACAATTAGTTGATAATTCCAAGAAACTATAGTTTCACCTCTAATACAAGTACAGTCTTTATCACAGTTCACTTCTGATGATTTTAAATTAGGTTTAATTTTTCATCTCTATTATTACAACTAAAAGTGTTGAGGGACTTTGGATTTTGTGATGACAGTAATCACATTGAGTCGAAAAGACCTTTGTTTGAAAAAAATGTTCAAATGATGTGCTACATCTGGAGACAGCATGACAGCATCATGGGACTGAAACATTTGGAATCATTGGTTTTGGGCATGATTGGGACGCAGATTAATGGTATGAAATGTAAAGAAATTGGAAGAGAATAGAGTGTGCCTGCTCTAACCATCTATTTTGATCTTCAATTTGATTTTTTGCTTGGGTATTTGTATTTCTTTTAAGTAGTTTCATCTATTTGTATCTTTTGACCTCTAAAATGTGGATCCCTTAATGTATATCTTGACTATCTTTTTCAAGGCAATGCCAAAGAAATATTATGTTTACCATCTTCCAATTCCAGAAACTTAATTCTGTGATCCGATTTTACATTTCTTTACCAAAAAAACTATTCAATTAATGTTATCATGTCTTTGTTTGTTCTTTTTTTTTTTCAGATCATTGACACTGTGCATCAAAGCCTCTACAAAACATTAAGATCAGTTCATACTAGTGTATCCTTTGTAAGTGCAAGACATGATTTGCATGATTATATCTCAAATTATTTTCATTTTGTGGAATTTATAAGAAGTTATTAAAGTTCTTATATGCAAATCAAAATATTTTTTGCCCTTAGCTTTTTAACAGATTTGCAGTAGCGTGCAATTTATTCCCTGGAAACCTTGGACAGGTATATGCTTAACAAAATTCTGCCCAAATGTAGAATTAATATTTCTACTCCCCTTTGACATCTCAAGATTTATTGCTTTTGAAGCCCTTGTGAATCTTACCTTAAAATGAATGTCATGGTGTCAGTGTTTAGAATCAGTCCCTTCGTTTTTTGCCAATTTCCTATCACCCTTCTTAATATTCATTCATAAGATCTAGTATGTTGTGCTATTAGTTTTCTGATCTCATAATCTGTTTTCCCTGTTTCTGGAATCAGCAATATGGTATATGGTCTACCATCTCTGTTTTTTCCCTACTTGATTCTGCTACTTTGGAAATGTTTATTTGCATCAATAACTTAAAATATTCTTCTTCTTAGTCCTTTGGGTATAACTGATTTTTTTATAAAACCATCTATTTGCTGTCTGTAACTTTGGATTTGGTTTGAAGCCTCGACATTGGCTATTTCTTCCCTTGTCACCTATGCCTGTTTTAAATCAATGTTAGAATGTATGAATTATGATGCTTCTATTGTGCCCTCAATTTTCTCAATAGTAGACAAAAACTCTGCATTACAATTCAATCTTGTCCTTTAATCGGTTCATTATAATGATTGTTCAATTTTATTTGATATTTTAGTCCAAAATATTTGCTATAAGCCAACTCACATTAACTTCCTAGATTAGACCTAGATGGTCATATAACTTACCTATGTGTTTAGAGCATAAGTTGACAAAACAATTCCCTTAAAGTTTATTATTTACTTGGCAGCTATAACTGGTGGTCTTGACATGAAGCTTGCTATATGGGATTTCTCTAAAGGGCGGCCATACAATGTGATTGATTATGGTAGGTCCTTCAATTTTATAGACATCATTTGTATGTATTTACAATTTTTCTCCTCACATATACTGGAATGGAAATGTTGTTACATACTGATGGGCATGTTTGGATAAGGACATGCCATTCGTTTAAAGAAACAAATTGCTGTTATTGTTAAATTTGAATGACTTATGCATGAAATTTAAACATCTGTAGCATTATAACTTGTATTGTATCTGCTGGAAGGTTTTGAGTTTTAGAGAGATTTTCAGTGATTGACTAAGTTGGCTTTTCTGAAAACTAATATGTTAAGACAATCTTCTTTCTACTGAAGGAATGACTGAACCTGATAGCAGTATTTCCACTGGGAATGCGGGGCAATGGCTCAATCCTGCTTTTGTTCATTCAATAGCAATACCAGAAGTAGATATCACGTGTGGTCCGAATGAGGTATGTGCTGTTGCAAGAGGTGATGGTGTTATTGATGTGATTGATTTGGAAGCCAGTCTAGCAACTTTGAAGTCGAAAAGCTCTTCTTTAGCTAAGAGTGCTCAGAGATCAAAAAGAGGTGAAGCACAATTGTCAAATACTCATGCAGATTATCAAAACAAGAGCACGCAGCTGGATTTCAGTTCAGGAGGCCACACCGCCAGTGTATCTTGCGTGTAAGTAATTCAAGCCTTAATGGAATCTCACTAGTATAACAACTAAGGATGTTGACTGGCACAGGTCATTTTCCTTGTTTGGGGAGCGTGGAAAGCTTCTGCTTTCAGGTGGAAATGATTCATCAGTGAAATTGTGGGATTGGTCTAAATGTTTCTCTCCCGAACAATCAAGCTGCAACAATTATTTGAGTTTGAGTATTAACTTGAAGAAAAAGGTAAAAGACCTGTACATAATACTCAATTTATGCTAGTGATTGAGTTCTCATGATACCATTCATCTAGCCACTTTATTTTCCACATCATTCTCTTTCTCCTTTTTTGATGATAATCTTGATTACTTGACCACAATATCAATTTATGCAAGAAATGATATTTTTGTTGTTTTCTATAAGTAAGATTTTGTGCGTCTCAAGTAGAGAGCATTCATCTGTAAGTTGAAAAAGGATGCTATTTTTGAGTTAGAAATGATCAGAAACAAGATGGAAAACAAATCATTTTGGCTAGATACCAATTACCAAAGACTTCCCAAGCATCTCAAGTTGTCTTCCAATGTCTTCAAGTTGAAAAGAATTATTCTGAGTTAACAATGACCGTCAAGGCAGCTAAAATCAAGTGATTTTGGTTAAAAAAATTTACACTAGAAGCTTCTTGGGAATCTCAAATGGAGTATTTTGGTATTATTGAGAAGAAAATATCTTATTTTAAGTAAAAATGATGAAAAAAATCATTCAAATTGTTTTTTTGGGAGTCTCAAGTAGAGTATTCCAGTGTTTTCAAGTCGCTAAGAACTATTTTTGGGTTAAAATGTTCTAGTGTTTGCAAAATACCTTGATGGTTCTTTCCAATCTGTTTTGGTCAAATTTACTGTGTAGCTCTCTTGTCTGTCAAAGCCTCAGGTACCTTTTTTAGGTCCAAAATGATTAAATTTGTGTCAATGGAATAATTTAATTTAAAGACAATATTATTTTGGATATGTAAAATGAGGAGGTGATTAGATTTGGTTAAGAATAATGTAGGGTGCATGATTTTGAAAACTAGAAACTTAGGTGTCCTCAGGGAAATATGCCATTATTCAGCATCACGGCAATAGCAGTAGGTCGGAACAATCACGGATTCAGAATTTCGATGAAATTCACATAGATATCTGATTTGATTCATAAGTTATTACAGTCATTCTGAGTTCACAAGTCAACTTAGCCTTGATGGTTCATGTGCCACCCTTGTGAACCATGTTGTTGAAGATTAGGATTGATGTTGAACCATCAAATTCACATAGATATCTCATCTCTGTTTGACAACCCTCGATGTTGAAGATTAGGACTGATGTTGATCATGCCACATGAGAGATATTCTAAGGATTGTTGTTATTGATTGCAATATGAAAAGTTCTTCACTTATTTAAAAAATATTTTGGAAGTTTGTTATGTGGTCATGTATTGATGATTAAAGACTTTTATTGACATTTGAAACTTAAATTTTGAATCCTTGATTTGAACTTTTTTATATTGCTTTGCTTATGAGTGCATATTTGAAATTTGAAATCATATATAATTTTGATTATAGATTATGTTTCATTTCAACTAAATATCAACTTTTTACCCTGTGCATGAGGAATACTATTAAGTTTTATTAAATCATAGCCTTTTAAGAGTCTATGATCTGCGTATTTGAACTTTCTTCGCATCTAAATTGGAAGACCAAGTTTAACATCTTTTCATGGCAGATCAATTGGCTATGTACTACTCCTACCGACTCAGAAAACCTTGTTGTTTGTGATACGACCAAAGTAGTGAAGATTTATACTGTTGCATAGAAGCATGGATGCAAAGAACCAATTCTAGTTTGAGATAGTGAGCTGGAAGATTTATACTGTTGCATAGAAGAATGGATGAAAAGAGTTGATCCTAGTTTGAGATTCTGAAGCTGGTAGCATTCATCGATTACTTCAAAAAATTTCAGGTTTTCTTGACATTAGTATTTATTAACACCTCGTAGCTTTAGCCATGATGCAGCAACCTTTTCATTCATTTTGCTGCTGGTTCATTTGCTAACGTTCATTTAGCTTGTTCCATTACTATTATTATTATTTTGGTTTTAATTTGGTCCTTTATGTTTCATGTCTATATCAATTTTGCCACATTTTTTTAATCTATATGGCGGTTGAAGAGTTGATTGATTTGTCTATGTGATATTATTTTACAGTTCAGCATACTACAGGTCAACTTATGAATAAATTTGAGGTTATATAATAACAAAGTAGAAAACTAATGTGACACCACTACAAGTGTCTAAGATCAGATAGGGGAAACCATAGAATTTGTGCACTTTGAGAATGGAATTTTAGCAACTATATCTCCAAGTTTAATAGATTACAAGTTCTTACTCAACTATACAAGTCGTGAAAGAATGGATGATATTATGGTATCATAAAAGAAACATATGTCCTCAATTCCACAGCATTGCTGAAACTAATTAGGCATCAACTTGTTATCTTAAACACTTAGACATTCAATGCTCAAAGGTCAATGTTCTACATCAACCAGATACTCATTTTGAACACGGATTTCCTCATCACTGGCTTAGTCAACCCTTTTTGTATTTATAAGAATTTGGCATATAGAGGCTACATGATTAGGGTAGTGTTCCACATGCTAATTATGAACTTAGTACTGTGTGACTGAAAGCTTACTTGCAAGAACCAAGGCGGTGTCAATGTCAACAATGACACCTTAACCTCTTCATCAAAAGGTGGTTAGACAAGGCGACAATGTTTGTACCCTCTTTTAGCTTGACTTCTCCTGATCATGGAAGAAGATTTTTGACAGTGGATCTACAAGTCCTGTCCTCAGTAGATTTGAGAAAACTCGCAAAAGAGGAGTCTTCAAAAATGAATTAAGACGGTTGGTGCAGGGATTATGATGGTTGTCACTATCTTATAATTGTGTATTTAGCCTCGTCCATAATAAATGGGCTTTGATCTTGAATTTATCTTCAAAAATGTTATCTAAATCCAGTGCCCCCGTAAAAAATGTTATCTAGTTATTATGATTATGAAAGATCGTAAGGATTTAGAGACTAAGACCCAAGTCCTTATGCCACTAGCATAACATTTTTTTATGAAAGAAATATTAATAATATCATCGAAATTAAGAGTTGATGAAAATAAATTGCACATTTATAAAGAAGTCAAATATCTCTTTGTTTCCCACAATAAATTCAAACTTTTGTTCTTCGTTATAATTAACTTTATTTAATGGGATAAAAATTAAGTAGAAATAAAAAAGCGTCTTTATTGTTTTAGAAGCGTCACATGCGTGTATCTTTTTCATTTGTTTATTTTTCATGAAAAGAGCACCATATTCGATAGTTGTCATAGTGTTTACGTTATTCCAGTTTTGCTATAATAGTCTTACCATTTAAAATAAATCATCAACTTTATTAAATTTAAATAATTATTTTTCATTACGCATTATTAAGAATATTAATGAGTCAAATTTTTATCAGATATCTTTACCCATTAAAAAAATCAATTATCTTTTATACTTATAATTTTTTTTTTTCTATTCAACTATTATCCTCCAATAAAAATATATTAAAACTAATATTATATATATATATATATATCAATCAGGTATTTGGATCGGATATCGGGTACCGAATTTCTCGATACCCCTCCTCTATTTAGGTCAAATATTCGATCTTTTAATAGGTTTGAGTTAAATTGTCATCTCTACCTATTACAAAGCTATCCTAAAATTTTTATTATCTATTTTTTTTTATTGTTTTCCCACTTTCAAATTTTCATTATCTAATCCATTTTCTTTATATTTTATCACTTCTTAAATTAAATAATATTTTGATATTTAAGAAATATATTTTATTTCCTAAATTTAAAGAAATTTAAAAAAGTATTATTTATGAAATCTAAATTTAGGGAATAGATAGGGTAGTTGATGAATTTTTTTAATATAAAATATAAAATTTAAGGTAAATTCTGTGTTTAGGGAAGCTGATATTAGGGATGTAATCGAGCTTAGCCGAGCCAAATTCTTGAATATTTGAGCTTGACTCATTTATAATCGAGTCGAGCTCGAGGTTTATTTAATGAATATATTCATGACTCACGAGCTTATTCGAACTTTTATCGAGCCTAAACGAGCTTAATAAATATAGATTATAAATTTAAATATTCATTAAAAACTAAATTATATATTT
>JBBMJZ010409364.1:0-12512 GCA_037833815.1 Zingiber zerumbet
AAAGAAAAAAAAACCCAGGCAAATAGAGGTTATAGTTAGTAGCGATTGCCCTCAGAGTAGTAGTAAGGAGGGTGTTCGTTAGAATATAAGAGGCTACAATAGGAACCGAGAGGAGGAATTAGTTTTGGTCTCCCAATGAACTTGAGCTTTCCGTGTTCACCCTGAAGACCCAACTCAAGTTCATCAATAATAACTCATACCACTAAAGAGCTATTATTAAACTACCGCACCAATGCCATATTACATTATGGGGCTCCTTATCATGAGTGCAGTAATATCCCTGTGTTTAAGATATCAAATGTCCACTAATTAAATGAGTTACTGACAACTCACTTAATTAATATCTAGATTCAAGATATTAAAAAATGTCGGACTAAGTCCACCTGCAGGGTTTACATGACAATTCTTATGAACTCCTCTTAGGGACATCATCAACCTAGATAACTATGACATAGTTTCCTTCTATAATAAAAAATACACCATATAAATAATATTTCCCAACTTATCGGGCCTATTGATTTAATGAAATAAATCTCACCCTTTGATAAGTTAAAGAAATAAATACTAATTATACGTGCTTGTTATTATATCAGGATTAAGAGTATGCACTTCCATAATAATAGATGGTTGTTTCTTTTATGCTGTCAGTATAAAAGAAACTACCTCAAATGGTCCTACTCAATACACTCATAGTGTACTTGTGTAATTTTATAGTCAAGATAAACTAATACCAAATTACACTACGACCATTCCAATGGCTTGTCCCTTTCCATCTTGGTCATGAGCTACTATTTATAATTTATAAGGAACTGATAACATGATCTTCTGTGTGACACCACACACCATGTTATCTACAATATAAATTAAATGGACAACTGCAATAAACACATAAATGTAGACATTTAACCAAAGTAATTCTTATTTCAAAATAAATATTCATACAAAAAGCAAGGCTTTTAGTATACATCCTAACAGCCTTAACCCTAATCATTTCTTTAGATTAATTCTAAACCTAATCAATCTACACATGATCAACTAATTACAACATTCAATTTAAACCACGATCGACAACAAAGATCAATTAGCTACCCTTGCCTCACTTCACAGCCGTTGTTGATCCTCAGTCAAGGAGTGTGTTTGCTGCTGGAAATCTAGAGACACCACTATCAGATTGGGATACAGCAACCAGATACCCCTAGTGAGCAAGGGACCAAAATGCTCATTTACATAACAATCCCAACATCCAAACAGAACATGAAATCCGATCCCTATTAACCTAGATTAATTCTAAACAACCACCAAATTCAGATAAGACAAGAATCAACACTAAAATTTACCCCAATCGGTTCTTACCCACTCTTAGAGGAGGTTGATGTCGTATCCAGTGGCTGCAGCAAGGTGGAGCCGCTAAACTCCACTCAAGTACCCTTAATCTAAATATACAGGCTACTCTTGGATGAAATCCGAGGGTCACTATGGTGGTGTGCCACGGTAGAGAAGATCAGCAACGTCACTAGGGCATCAACTCAAAGGAAATAAAGAGGGAAAGTATGATCAGTGGTGGCACCTGATTGGGACTGTGGCATGCTCCAGTGAAGAGGGGATCGGCTGAAAGCTAGGGCACAACCGAACTAGGAAGCTAGTGTGCTTGGCTTCCGGCGAGTGATCACGGCCAAGAACGAACAGACGACAACCGGATCAGGCTTGGGTAGTCGGTGCCGGTGAGGAGAGACGGTGGTTAGGGCATGGATCGGTGGTGGTGGCTACCGGCACAATCGGCGGCAGCAATCCAGTAGGGGTGGCGCAGCGTGAGGGAGAGGTTCGGGGGCTCACAGTGGCAGTGTTGTTTGGCGAATGGGGGCAGCGACGCAGAGGGCGATCGGCGACGTGAGAGGCGATCGACGATGTTGGGCAGAGGCAAGAGGAAGAGGGAAGAATCATGAGAAGAAGAACCCATCTTCACCTTGGCCACCCTTTTGTGTCCGCGAGAGGGAAGAGGAAGAGGCGGGTTGCGGCACCGTCGGTGGAGAAGTCGTAAAGATCGGGGAGAAGAGAAGATAGGTACGGCGTTGGGGAGAAAGAAAAGAAAAGAGAATGAAATGAAAATAAAAAGGAAAAAGAAAAACAAAAGGAAAATCAAACTTTTCCTTACTTAAATGGAGTAGCCTAAATAGGCTTTTCGTGGCCCAATTATCGATCCCCCTGAAACTCATCATACGAACTCTAAAAAATTCCCAGAAAATTTCTAAAAATTTCTAAAAATTCCCTTATAATTTCTAAAAATTCCCTAAAACTCATCATACGCCCTCTGCATAGTCTGCAAAAAAATGAACCCTCCATCAAATTCAACTTTGTGAATCATGGCCCATATAAAGTAAAGCTCTACTTTTCTTACCACTCTGTCACTCTCACCCCTACCATAAATATTCTTGCTCATAACACGATAAAGGTATCGAAAGATGGGGTTCTGCATATGGGAATCTTTAGATCAGATGGGTCATGGGGTTCACTTAAACCAATGATTAAACTCCAGAAAGAATTAACATTATATCTATAATCAAACTTGTGAGGTACCTCTGTGGATAATCCAAAACAATTATTAAATTCATAAAAAGTCCAAAGGTAATCATGATTTATTAACCTAAAACTAATTTGTCCATCATGATTGATGCGGTGATAAGGAGGGGTCCACCCTGCTTAGGATATCCTGCCACGATGGAGGTCAGAGTCAAGACAGTCAACGCTCAGATATTATCGGCTAGTCGGGCGATCATGTCATCTGATAGGGAGGGAAGTTCCCCGATCTGAGGTCACCTTTGACTCGGCAATGTGTCGAACAGCTGACACCCAACAAAGAAAGATTCCATGTCGAGCGGTAAGACTCAGGATAGGCGCAGCGGAATCTCGGTCGAGCGGATGAGACATAGGTGTAGTGGAGCGCCAGCCGAGCAGATGGGTGCACCAAGTTCGCTAAAGTGCAGGCCAAGCGGTGTGCCCGCTCGGCCTAACGATGGATCTACAGGGTCATCCTTCGATATCCTTTTGGGAGTTAGTGTCGTTGGCAGGCGACATGGTCAGACAGAAGATCGTACGGTGGAAGCTTCCACTGTCACTTTAAAGATATGCTCGGCCTGTTAAGGTAATATGTCAGGGACACTTTACCGATAAGTTTTTTCAGGGAAAGCTTGGGACGCGTGCTCACCCTGGGGTGAGCACGCGCGCTATAGGAGCTCTATATAAAGGGGGTCCAAGCATCAGTGAAGGTATGTGTAATACACTGTTGTTGGTACTGTTCGTTCTTGTTATCGTTGCTTTGCCTTCCACTTCATCACCGGTGACTGATTTGAGCATCGGAGGGCCAACGTCGGGGACCCCTTCCCTGGCTTGGCACTGACGTGATCTGTGTTGCAGGTCGAACCAGAGTCTACAGGGAATCAGTAGGAGCGCCACATTCCAGTATTCCATCCTATCAACTTCCGGACAGGATCAATGATCGTCACCGGAAGTGAAGTTAGACTCTAAAGAACTCAAAAATTCTAGAACATGACGTGGATAGGTCGGTTCACTAGTGTACATCATGTCATTCCAATCTAAATTGCTAATCAACCATTCCACATCATCTAATATTCCCAAGCACTCCATGGTTAGGGATGGCAATTTTCCCTGCAGGTTCAGGGCCCCGCAGGGAAAATCCGAAATGGGGATGGGGATCCCCGATTTTTCGAGGATGGGGCAGGTTCGAGGCGGGTATGGGAATACTATCCCCATCCCCGAACCTGTCCCGAATATTATTATTATTATTATTATTATTATTATTATTATTATTATTATTATTATTATTATTATTATTATTATTAAATAATAATATGATTCTTTTAAAAGTATTAATAATAATGTTAATATTAATATTAAAATTTTAGAAAATATTAATAATATTATTATTATTAATATTGATATTAATATTAATGTTATCATTAATAATAATTATTAAATAATAATAATAATATAAATTAAATTTAAGAATGAGGCGGGGATGGTGGCGGGGATAAGGATTTGTCCCCGTGGGTTCAGGTTCGGGTTCGTGGAATCCCCAAACTCGAAAAAATAAGGACGAGGGGGGGATGGGGATGGCAAACTTACCCCCACCCCGCCCCATTGCCATCCCTATCCATGGTTTTCTTGTCCATATAACATGTATAACTTACGACTAAACAAGTTATCAAATCTAAATTTTTTATCTTCATTTCTAAGAACAATGCCAAATTCATTAGTTTTACCTTCATCTTGAGTAGGATGCTTCCCTTTTCCTTTCACTGGCGCTTTCCCCTTCATGGGTGCTTTGCCTTTTCCTTTATCCTTCTTCAAATCATCCCCTCTGCTAGATCCATCCAACCTACAAATTTATTTCATAACATTAGACATATTAAAATATATCCAAGATGGGAAGATTTATTCGCAATTCAAGAAATCATATCTATATGAGAAAAGGCAAGAAGAGAGAAAAGGATAGAGATCTAGATCTTGAGTAGAGAAAGGAAGAATTTATTTAAGATCTACTTTTATTTGAGAGAGAGGAAATTTTGAGAGTGAGGAGAGTAGATCTCGTGTAAGAAGAAAGAGGATTTTGAAAAGGGAAGAAGTTTAGAGGAGGAAGAGAAATGAATAGTAGTAGAAGAAGGGAGTTTAGAAGAGCTTGGGAGGTGATATTGTGGACGTCATGCCCTAGGACACGACCATGGCTGGGTTTATATTCCAGTCATGGGATGATAGAACTCCCTATTTCTACCTTCACATCTTCAACTATGCTCAATGGATATCTGCATATTAAGTCTGCTAATTGAAGTGTGATAGTAGTTAGCTTTAGATCACTTAAACCCAACTTCTTACAAATGGAAAATGGCATCAGACTGACACTAACTCTCAAATCACAAAAGGCTTTGCCAATCATAGTATCATTGATTTTGGATGGTTTTAAAAAACTACATGGATCTTAGAGCTTTGGAGGCAAGGTGTTTAAAAGCAATGCACTAGCCTCCTCAGTTAAGGTCACTCTCTCAAACCCAAGCTTCTTTCTTTTATTTGAAATTATTTCTTTGATAAATTTGGCAAACTTGGGCATTTGATGCAGGGCGTCCAATAATAAATAATTGTATATCAATACAAATATCTTTGATCTTTTCTACTAATTCTTCAAACTTTTCATCTTTCTATGCTCAGTGCATTCTTTAAGGGAATAGAACTGTTTGAAGTTTCATTGTAGGTGAGAGCTCTCTAACCTCAATGGTAATCTCATCTTCCTTCTCATCATGCTTTAGATGTGGAGGAGAAAAAGATGGCTCTTTACTATAGTTAATTCCATCTTTGCCTGTAAAGGTCACTTGGGGACTACCCTATTGCACCAGACAATTGAACCTATGTTTTTATTATGTCAAAGGGTCTAAAGTTAAGTTGTTTTGTGATCTAACTAGGTTGATTGAGCTTGCAGGAAAGTCCTAAGTTGTCTTAGGCAAAAGTCCTAGTAGATTCACGGCAAGTGGAAAACCCTAGGGGGTGGTAACCCTAGGTCCTAGGGGGCGATAACCCTAGTTGATGGAAAGTCCTAGCTGTGGTTAGATAGATGAAAAATCCTAGGGGGAAGTAATCCTATGTCCTAGGGGGTAGTAACCCTAGGTGGAAAGTCTTGGTGGGTCGATCGCTTCGGGCAAAATCCTAGAGTTAGGGACTCTAGGTTGAAATCCTGATGGTCGTAGACCGAGTGGAAGTCTGGGCGGGTAGTGGAGTAGACGTCCAGCATGATGACTGGAAGCCTCGGGTACTGAGTAAAAGTCCAGTTGATTTGGAGGACCGGTCTAGCAACAGGTAACTTCTCCTGAGAGGAGTACGTGAGGATACGCTCCCCGTTGAGGGAATAGTGGCGTCGGTTCGATCTAGGGTTTCCGGAGGAAATCCAAAATCAGAACCAGATAGTCCGAAGGCTATCAAAGTTATTTATTTATGTATTATCTGCTATGTACTAACTCTGTTTTGCAGGAGACTAACACTTTGTGCAGGGTTAGATTCGACTGGGATCGGTCGACCGAATGTTCGGTTCAGTCAACCGAACCTCCAAGCAGCAAGATCAGAGTTCCAACGAGTGGACCAGGTTCGACCAGGGGATCGGTCTACCGAACCTCAGGATCGGTCGACCGAACCTCGAGATAGATCGACTGAACCTCGGGATCGGTCGACCGAACTAGGGTATCGGTCAACCAAACCGGGGGATCGATCGACCGAACCGGGGATAAGCGGTGACATGGCCGAGCTGAGTTAATCAAACTAGATGGCGCCCTCGTGCCTATGCCCAGGGCGCCCTCAAGCTCCATGAGGGCACCCTCGCGCTATGTTGCAAGGCTGATTCTCCAGGTCACCCAAGGTAAACAAGTCTAATTCGTTTCCTACAAAATACATTAGTCCAAGACACTAATCATACCCAGAAAAATAAGGTTAGCACAATATAGACATGAAAAAAATATATTTGACAGTTTTCGAACAGTTCGGTTCTGACTTCGAATTTCCAACCGGAAATCTTAGGTTGAATCGACGCCTATTGTTCCCTCACCGGGGAACGCATCCTCACCTACTCCTCTCAGGAGAGTATACCTGCTGCCAGACCGGTCCTCCAAACCGATTGGACTTTTGCTCAACATCTGAGACTCCAGGACTTTCCTGCTGGACGTTCGCTCCACGACCCGCCCAGTCTTTCAACTGGTTCACACACTAGGACTTTCCACCTAAAGTCCTCAACTTTGAGAGGTCATAACTTTTGAATAGAATCGAATCACGAGACACATAATATATCAAATCAAAACTTATTTAGAGATCTTTAATTTTATATATTATGTGTTCTGTAATTCAACCCGAATTAAAAGTTATGACCTCTTAAAGCTATAACTTATAGTTGTAGTAACTATGATTTCGTAGCTACTACAACATGTTGTTGATCTTTAGAAGACCAGCAACACATTATAGTAGTAATGAAATTTATAACTTTGAGGGGTCATAACTTTGATTCAGGATAAATTACAGAATGTATAATATATCAAATTGAAGATCTCTGAACAAGCTTCGATTTGATATATTGGGTGTATCATGATTCAATTCTAGTCAAAAGTTATGAGCTCTCAAAATTTACAATTCAACACGTTGTTGGTCTTTGTTATTGAATTTCTTAAGACCAGCAACATATTGTTGATTTGAAATTATAGTTGCTACAACTACAAGTTATAACTTCAAGAAGTCATAACTATTTATTCAGGTTAAACTACAAAATGTATAATTTATGAAATCAAATATTTCTGAATAAGCTTTGATTTGATATATTGTGTATCTCGTGATTCAATCTTAATCAAAAATTAAGACCTCTTAAAGATGAACTTATAGTTGTAGCAGCTATGGTTTCATAGCTGCTATAATATGTATATTGGATAAACTTTGAGAGATCATAACTTTTGACTCAAATTGATTTATGGAATACACAATATATCAAATTGAAGATCTTTGAATGAAGTTCAATTTGATATATTGTGTGTCCCATAATTCAATCATAATCAAAAGTTATGATTTCTCAAAGTTATAACTTGTAGTTGTAACAACTACCATTTTTTAGATGCTATAACATGTTGTTTATCTTCTACAGGCCAACAACCATCAGCCAGTTTCGTCCCAAAAGTGGTTGATGGACCTAGAGATATCAAATTCACTCCAAACAAAGTCCTATGCGCTTGGCTCAGTCTCTTTATTACACTAATGTCGTCAACATCATCACGATACACTATATTGAGTGCAATTATTTTTTTTCAACTGGATTCAAGTATGATAAATGATGTCAAAATGCATTATAAGAGTCACAACAATCATACTCATTGACCGACATCATAAATGAGTTCCTTGGACTTCTATTTTTCCAAAGATGTCAAATTTTTTTTATTTTTTTTAATATCAAATTGTTGTATACTACTAATTGTTGCTTTGTCTAAATTATTGCACTCTTCTAGTATATTATTATTATAAAACTCAATAAAATATTATTGTAATTTTATATTATGACCATCAAATAACATCTCAAATTATTCACAGATCTTCGATTTGATATATTATATGCCCAATGGTTTATGCGTCCAATGGTTTAAGCATCTGATGGTTAAGTTATCAATAATGTGTTGATGATCTTCAAAAGACCAAAACTCTTCATATTGTTGATCTTAAGAAACTAACAACACATTATAATAGCTACGAAATCATAGCTACTACAACTATAAGTTATTACTTTGAAAGGCAAAAAAATTTTATTCAGATTGAACTACGGGATGCACAATATATTAAATCGAAGCTCATTCAAAGATTTTTGATTTGATATATTGTACATCCAATGATTTAGTCTAAATTAAAAGTTATATCCTCTTAAAGTTAAACTTATAGTTGCAGTAGTTGCAGTTTCGTAGTTGCTACAACGTATATACTGGATAAATTTTGAAAGGTCATAACTTTTGACATATTGAATCATAGGACGCATAATATATCAAATTAAATATCTATAAACTAGCTTTGATTTAATATATTGTTTGTCCTGTGGTTCAATCTTAGTTAAAAGTTATGGTGTCTCAAAGTTTAAGTTGCTACTGACTTAAAGTTATGATCTCCCAAAGTTTAAGTCAGAAACAATGTTGTTGCTAGTCTTCATGTTGAACAAATTTTGACATAAACTTAAACTTTAAGAGACTATAACTATTGACTAAAATTGAACCATGGGGTGTATAATATAATCAAAACTTGTTCAAAGATTTTTTATTTGATATATTGTGTCTCATGATTTAATATAAGTCAATAGTTATGATCTCTCAAAATTTGTCCAACATACATGTTGTAGCAACTACAAAATCGTAGCTGCTACAACTACAAGTTTAACTTTAATAGGGTATAACTTTTGATTCAGACTAAATCATTGGATGCACAATATATAAAATTGATCTTTGAAAGAGGTTCAATTTAATATGTTGTGTGTCTCGTAGTTTAATCTGAATCAAAAGTTATGGCTTCTCAAACTTATAACTTGTAATTGTAGCAACTACTATTTCGTAGCTACTACAACGTAATGCTGGTTTCTTAAAATTAGCAGCATGAAGAATTTTGGGTCTTCTAAAGATCAATAACGCATTATTGCTGACTTAACCATTGGATGCATAATATATCAAATCAAAGATCTCTGCACAATTTTAGATGGTGTTTGATGGTCATACCATAAAAATACAATAATAGTTTTATTGAGTTTTACAACAATAATGCACTAGAAGAGCACAATAATTTAGGCAATGCAATAATTAATAGTATAAAATAATTTGATATTCAAAAAAGTTATATCTTTAAATGAGATTTGATTTAATATATTATATGTCCTATAGTTCAATCTGAATTAAAAGTTTTAGCATCTAGAAGTTATAACTTGTAGTTATAGCAGCTACGACTTCATAGCTGCTACAACATGTTGCTGATCTTTGAAAGACCAGCAACAACGTTATTGCTGACTTCTTTGAAAGACCATAATTTTTTACTAAGATTGAATCATGAGATGCACAATACATTGTGTTACTGATTTTTCAATAGCAAAAAATCAGTAATAATGTGTTGCTGATTTAAACTTTGAGAGATCATATATCAAATCAAAGATATATAAAATCACAATACATTTGACTCAGATTGAACCATGAGACATATAATATTTCAAATCAAAGATCTCTGAACGAGTCTTGATTTGATATATTATGCATCCCGTCATTTAATTTTAGTCAAAAGTCATGGTCTTTTTAAGATCAGCAGTAAAATCAACAGCACAATACATGTATTGTTGATTTTGAAAAATCAGTAGCACAATGTTGTGTTTCTGATTTTTCAACAGCATAAATCAACAACCAAAACATTGTGTTCCTAATTTCAAAATATTAGCAACATAATATTTTTTGTTGTTGATTTTTCAGCAATAAAATCATATATGTTGCTAATTTTTTCAGTAGTAAATTCAGCAACACAACAACAACATAACATTGTATTGTTGATTTTACTACTAATCTTTAAAAGACCATAAGTTTTGACTAAAATTAAAACAAGGGATGCACAATATATCAATTGAAGCTCATTTAGAGATCTTTGATTTGATATATTATGCATCTCGTGGTTCAATCCGAGATAAATGTTATGATCTCTCAAAGTTTAAGTTAGCAACACATTACTGATTTTATGTTGTTAAAAAACCAACAACATAATGTATTGTGCATCTCGTCATTCAATCTCAATCAAAAGTTGCTAATCTTTTGAAGATCAGTAACACGTTGTAGCAGCTAGAAATCATAGCTGTTACAACCATACGTAATAACATTGAGATGTTATAACTTTTGATTTAGATTGAACTATAGGATGTATAATATATCAAATTGAAGCTCATTCAAAGATCTTCAATTTAAAATATTGTGTGTCACATGGTTCAATATGGTTCATTCCAAGATCTTTGAACAAACTTCAATTTGATATATTATCCATCCGGTAGTTCAACCTGAATCAAAAGTTATTGACTCTCAAAGTTATAACTTATAGTTGTGGCAACTATGATTTTGTAGCTTCTATAATGTATTGCTAATCTTCAGAAGATCATCAACAATAAACACCAGCAACACAGTCTTCTACAGACCAACAACCATTAGCCAATTTTATTTTAAAAGTGGCTAATGGATTTAGAGATGTGTGATTCACTCCAAATAAAGTCCTATGTACTTAGCTCAGTCTCCTTATACACTCATGCCATCAAACATTATTGAGATACACTATATTAAGAGGAGTGAAATTTTTCAACTTGATTCAAGTATGATAAATTTTTTCAACACGAAGACTAGCAACAACATTGTTGTCAAATTAAATATTGAGATACCATAACTTTTGACTGATATTGAAACACGGGGCACACAATATATCAAATCGAAGCTCGTTTAGAGATCTTCTATTTGATATATTATGCGTCTCATGATTCAATTTGATCCAAAAGTTATGATCTTTCTATAGGACTAAAAGAATTAAGATATCTCCATAATGATATGATATTGTTCGCTTTGAGCATAAATCCTCATGGTTTTATTTTTAGACTCTATCTAAAATACCTCATGCCAATAGAGATATCTTTCTTTTATAAACTCTTAATCTTTCCCATGTATTTTCAATGTGGGACTATGTTTGCAACGTTACAACCCCAACAATCCCCCCCCCCTCAAATAAAGGACCACAGGGTTCCCCTCAAGCAGAAAGACTATCGTTTGAAGTTCGATTATTGACCCACCAGGTCTATCCGTTTGAAGTTCCTTACCTAGCCACAACTAGGACTTTCTACCCCTTGGTCTAACCAACCAGGACTTCTTTACCTAGCCATATCTAGGACTTCCTGCCTAGTATCTGATCCTCTTGATCATGACATGAGAGCTCCCACTTTCTTTGTCCAAGGTCAATATTCTACTCACATGGCTCGATTAGACCATAACTCTTGTACATTCTACCAATCTGATATCTAATACCAATTGTAGGACCAAAAGAATTAAGATATTTTTATAATGATATGATATTATACACTTTGGACATAAATTCTTATGATTTTATTTTTGGGCTCTACCCAAAAGACCTCATACCAATGAAGATATCTTTCTCTATAAATTCATAATCTTTTCCATATATTTTCAATATGGGACTATATTTGTAACCTTGCAACCTCAATACTTCCAAAATTTATCTAACATACACATAGCAACTACAAAACTATAGCTGTTGCAATAATAAGTTCAACTTTAAGATATCATAACTTTTGACTCGGGTTGATCCATAAGACGTATAATATATCAAATTGAAGATATCTAAACGAGCTTCAATTTGATATAATACTGTGTGTTTCATGATTCAAAATGAATCAGAAATTATGATTTTTCAAAGTTTACAATATGCATATTGCTAATCTTAGAAGATCAGCAATAACATTGGGCTTGATATAATTCAAATCATGCCCACATTAGGATTTAATACTGATTCTTTTAATAATATTTTAATACCTCTAGAGAAGTTGAAATAAGCAATGGACGATATCCTTGGACTCCTACAACCTTAGAAATCCACATGATCTAAAATGGGTCAAATTAAACTTGTCTAAGTCCATCAGCACGTTTCGGTCAAAATTCAATGATGGTCCAAGACAGGTCTAATTGGACTCATTTTAGATACTGTGGATTTCTTGTTAGGACCTTCGGATGTGGCTAGAGAGGGGGGGTGTGAATAGCCGACCCCAAATTCGCGTTTCTTCCTACAATTTGAGTTAGCGCAGCGGAAATAGAAAGTAGGAACGAAGATGAAGAAGATCAAACCTCAAACACGACGATGTAACGAGGTTCGGAGATGATACTCCTACTCCTCGGCGTGTCCGTAAGGTGGACGAATCCTATCAATCCGTCGGT
>JBBMJZ010409390.1:0-12511 GCA_037833815.1 Zingiber zerumbet
ATCATTTAAGAATTGAAGAATATCCTTTAAGTTGTTGCAGGATAAATGTTCTAAGTCTTTATAGGCTTCTTCTTGGATAACTGTAGATCCTTGGTACGGGTCTTCAAGCATAAAAACAGTCCTTATTTGTGAAATAATATTTTGTGTACCTGAGGATCCATCAGCATTAATAATCAATCCTTGAAGCAGCAATAGCTAGAACAAGTTTCATTGTCATCATCTTGGCTATAGGAACAAATGTCTCCTCATAATCTATTCCATACTCCTATCGATTGTCGAGTGCCACCAACCTTTCTTTATATCTATCAAGTGAGTCATCAAATCGCAGCTAAATGGAATATGCCCATTAACAACCAATGGGCTTAACACCAGTAGGACAAGGAACAATATCGCAAGTGTGATGCTCTTGAAGAGCTTGAAGTTTTTCTTGTATAGCTTTTATCCAACATGCATGTTTAGTTGTCTGAGAATAAGAGGTAGGTATTTGCTAAAGTGGCAGAGAAACCATATCTATCAGGAGGATAACGAATGCGAGAGGATTTTCAAAGAGCCACCTGTAATTGGATCAGGCCGGAAGGATTTTGTGACGATAGGAGTTGTCACAGTTGATAGACAATTATAGGTTTAAAACGCTCAATTGGTGGAGAGATATCATCAAAGCTAGGAAGAACATTTTCGGAAGGAGAAACATGTTACAGAAAATAGTACTCATATTCAAAGACAATCACATTTATGGAAATACGCAAACAATTAGCAACAACATCATACATAAAAACCCCTTTTAAGCATTATTGTAACCTACAAAAGCACATCATACGGATTGAGTTGTAAGCTTGTGACACTCATAAGAAACCAAGTGAACAAAGCAAAAACATCCAAATGTGTGTAGCATGTGATAATTAGGATGCATGCTGATAGTAAGGAGAATCAAAATTCAATTGTTGAGAAGGCAAACGATTAATCAAATAAACAACAGTGGACAAAACTTCCACCCAAAATTTTGGTGGAACTGAAGATTCCAAGAGTAATGTGCGAACCATATCCAACAAGTGACAGTGTTTACGTTCAGCCACCCTATTTTGTTAGGGAGTATAAGGACATGATCATTGAGATATAATACCTTTCTGATGCAAAAGGGCTTGAAAGTCATGTGATTGATATTTGCCACCATTATCAAACTGTAAAACCTTAATACAGGTGAAGAATTATGTCTCAATATATGCCAAATTTTTTGAAAAACAGTGGCCACCCTTAGCTTTACTACGTTAAAAATATATTCATGTGAAATGACTATAATTGTAAATGAATGTCACAAAATATTTATAATGTGCGTGGGAAATGATAGGAGCAATGCCCCAAACATCACTATCTATTATCTCAAAGCATGTGTTAGCACGACCATCATAAGTATGAAAAGGTAAAACTTTACTTTTCCCCAGTTTACAAGTAGAGTAAGCAAGAGGCTATCGATGATTAGAAGATTGATGATTGTTACCAAGGAAACCATACTTCATTAAATTAGACAAAATCACATTTTTTGGATGACCTAATCGTTTATGCCAAGCATCAGCCTTATTTGCAACAATAATAGAAGAGAAGGACAAATTTCTAGAACAGTAAATTGCAATGGAAATAATCTTCCTACTTTAGGCCCCCTCATGATCACCTTCCTCTACACCTGATCCTGTACAATACAACCACCACGAGAGAAATGTACGCCACAATTGTTATCCACCATTTGACCAACGAAAATTAAACTTGTAGACAACCTATAAGAGACAAATACATGATGAAAAGTAGATTCTAGATCACCAATGGTTGTAATTAGAAGATTACTACCATTAGCAATTTGAATATTTTGTGTACGAATATACTGCCATAGATTATGCAACAAATCAGGTGACCCAGTCATATGATTGGATGCTCTAGAGTCAACAAACCATGGAGAATAAGTAGTCTTACCTTAGCCCTGAAGTGTACGAGTGGAAAAAGCTGTGAGAATCATTTGTTGGACCATTTCTGGAGTAAGAATTGACTGATTAGTGCTAGTGACTATGGATATAGGACCAATAATATTAAGGTCTGGAATAACAGCTTGAAAAGCTTGGGCTTACTGATGTTTTGGACATATAGAACACTCCTTGATAATGTGTCCATGCACTTACAGTAATTGCAGAATTTCTTACCATTATTGCAAGAAATATGCCTAAACTCTTTGCAGTTGTAGCTGTAGCACTGCATTCGACCCTTTCCACGGTTCCTCCCTTGAGTAGCATAAAAAACATTGATAATATTTCTCCTATATGCACCTATAATAGCTTGTGTAGCCAGTCTGTTCGTCACAACAATTCACCAAGATATACATCCAAAGAAGGAACTGAATTTCTATTCAGCAATCCAACCTGAGCAACTTAAAAATCTAGTCTCACTGTCATCAAAAACTGATCACGCCTACTATCTTCATGAATGCTTGAATACTGGCTAAGGCCTCTTTTGGTACCTTTGAATAGATAATACCAGAATATTCGCTCCAAAGATTAAGAAATCTAGAATAATATTGCTCAATAGAGAGATCACCTTGACTGAAGTTACTAATCTCAAGCTCTAGTTGAAATCGTCTTGTTGTGTTATCTTGATGGTATATTCGCTTCAGATAATCCCACATTTCCGTAGTTGTACCAAAGGTGCTTAAATTGTTCACCATATAAACTTCAATAGATCTTAAAAGCCAAGAGATAATTTGAGTATCCTTTGTCTCCCATTGGCTAAATTCCTTAGCATCTTCAGGAGCCATAGAAGACCCATCAATGTGACTCCAAAACTTTCCCTTCCACAAATATTTGAACTGAAATTCCCATGCTGCATAATTCTTTCCAGTAAATTTGATAGCTAAGGTTTATATAGGTATTCTTCCCAGAAAAATTCTCAGTAGCCATTCGAAAAAAATCTGAATCAGAACTCTCAATGCAATACTCAATCACAAGTTGATTGACTAAAAAAATCCAGAAAGAAGTTGTTGATAAGAAATTAATCAACCTAAAAAAATAACAAGACACATCAAAAAACTTTGAAGGATAGAAGCAAAATTGACAAAATCCAAAGACTCGTATATGCATTTGAGATGTAGGCTCTAATACCATGACAAATTTGAGTAAAAGCTGAATAAATTCCATAATTGATAGTCCATAATCTCTACCATTGATAAAAGACTCCTCATAACTAAACAAAAATGAAAGATTTATGTACAAAAGAGTTCAAACGATGAAGACATTGTAAAACTTCTAAATGTGGAACTTCATTTGAATTGATAGGCTTACTATAAATCAAGCTTATGTTCATGCCACCCTTGTTATACAACATTTCATTTACATAATGCTATTGATCTTTTGACCTTGTTAATGTTTGATCTTTTCATTTTCTTTTTTATTTTCACTGCATCGTAAATATTAATTGAAGAATTAAATAAGATTCCAAAAGCTTGAGCCATTAGGAAAGACCCCAACTTATATTTAGGGACTCCTCATTTGTCCATGTGGGACCAATTGGCATGGAGCCTTTTAGCTTCAACATTTTCCCTTATGCCCATCATGATTGAGAGGTAGCACTCAAGGTTCAACCTTTATATTCTTTTTGGCAATTTTTCAAAAGGTGCACTCAAGGTTTGAGATTCCCCAAAAGGTGCATCGAGATTTGAGAATGCCCAAAAGGCACACCTCTTTCTTGTTTTACTCCTTTGCCAAAGCAGACTTTTTCTCTTCTCTTTCCTCTTTCCTTTGCATGCAACATCTTTGCTATCTTCTCTTTTCTCTCTTTTCTCCCTCTTAAATTAAATTAAACTTTAATAAATAATTCCCTAAATTTATTTATTTTTAATTTAAAACTTTAATAAAAAATTTGAAAATATAAAAGAAGATTAATAAAAAATAAAAATATTTTTATTATTTAATATCTAATTATACAAGAATAAAAAAATTAAATTAAATTAATAACGAGAATTGATTTTTCTAATAAAAAATAACAAAAATGAAATAAAAAATCACTTTGGTGCTGATTTTTAAAAACTAGTACCAAAGCTTAAATACCAGCATCACAACTTAACATACTAGTAGCGCTGTGGTGTTAGTTTTTACAAATTAGCCCAACAACTTAAACACCAGCACTGCTATGGTGTTGATTTTTTTAAAACAGTAAAGAAGGGCATATTTGGACTTCGGAGCATTGTAGAAATCCACAAGAGTTGGAATGAGTCCAATCAGAGCTCTTTATGTCTATTAATGAGTTTTGACTAAAATTCATTGATGGAGCTAGGGAATTTGAATTTTTAAAAAGTTGACATGTAATAGAAGAGGATAGTGCACTAAAGGTATTTATAGTGTCCATGACATCTTTACGATAAGTTGTGTATGTGTCAATTGTCTGCTTTCGGAGGCCATAACTTTTAACTCGAGTATCAAAACGGAACATTCTACGCACTAAATCAAAGCTCATTCAGAGATCTACATTTGATATTAAGTGAAACTCGTAACAGCTTAGTTTGGAGCCTAAAAAGCATTGTTTAAAGTCTTTTCAGGTCCATCAATAGGTTTCAATCAAAATTCATTAATGGACCTAGAGAGCTCTGATCGGATCCATTCCAAGTGCTATAAGTTTTTAAAGTGTCTCGGAGTCTATATGTGCCCAGAGATATCAACTTGAAGATATTAACATTAGTTGTCAAAGATTTCAAAGTTTATGACTTTAAGACAATTGACACATACATATAACTTATCGTAGGGATGTCAAAACAAGGCATGAACACCATAAATACCTTCACTGCACTACCCTTTTCCATTACATGTCAACTTTTTAAAAATCTAAATCCCCTAGGTCAATCAATATATTTCGGTCAAAACCTAGAGAGCTTAGATTACTCATTATAACTCTTGTGGATTTTGCATTGCTCCAGAGTCCAAATATATCCTTCTGTTTTTAAAAAATCAGCACCACAGTAGTGTTGATGTTTTAGTTGTGGTGCTAAAAACTAGCACCACAACTTAACACACTAGCATCGGTGTGGTGCTGGTGATTAAAAATCAACACAACAACTTAAACACTAGCACTGCTGTAGTGTTGATTTTTTAAAAACAGTAAAGAAGAGTATATTTGGATTCCGGAGCACTGTAAAAATCCACATGAATGAGAATGAGTCTAATTAGAGCTCTTTGAGTCCATTAATGAGTTTTGACCGAAACTCATTGATGGACATAGGGAAATTGAATTTTTGAAAATTGACATGTAATGAAAGATAGTAGTATAGTGAAAGTATTTATGGTGTCCATGTCTTGTTCTGACATCCTTATGATAAGTTATGTGTATGAGCCTTAAAGTCATAAACTTTAAAAATCTTCTGATCACTGTTAATGACTTCAAGCTGACATCTTTAAGCACATATCGATGCTGGAGCACTTCAAAAACCTATAGCACTTGGAATGAGTTCGATCAGAGCTCTCTAGGTCCATCAATGAGTTTTGATCGAAGCTCATTGATGGACTTGAAAAGGCTTTAAATGATATTTTTTGGGCTCAAAATTGGGTTTTGTGGGGTTTACCCGGTAACAAATGTAGATCTCTAAACGAACTTTGATTTGATGCGTAGAATGTCTCACTCTGATACCCGAGGAAAAATTATGGCCTCTGGAAGTAGACAATTGACATACTTATCGTAGAAATGCCAAAACCAGGCAATACCTTCACTGTACTACTCTCTTCCATTACATGTCAACTTTTGAAAAATCCAAATCCCCTCCATCAATGGGTTTCCGTTAAAACGGAGCTAGAGAACTTCGATTGGACCCATTCCAACTCCTATAGATTTCTGCAGTGCTTCAAAGTCCAAATATACCCTTTATTATTTTTAAAAAATTAATATCACAGTGGTGCTAGTGTTTAAGTTGCGATATTGGTTTTTAAACATAAGCACCACATCGATGCTAGTGTGTTAAGCTGTGGTGTCGGTTATTTTTTTATTCTTTTATAATTAGATATTAACAAATAAAAATATTTTTTATTTTTTATTAATCATTTTTTTATATTTATTAATTTTTTATTAAAATTTTAAAATAAAATAAAAAATAGATAATTTTGAGATTATTTATTAAATTTTAATTTAATTTAATAGGAAAGAGAAGAGGGGAAAAATGTTACATACAAAGGAGAGAGAAAAGCGAAGAGAAAAAGTCAGCTTTAGTAGAGGGGTAAAACAGAAAAGAGGTGTGCCTTTTGGGCATTCTAAAATCTAGGTGTGCCTTTTGGGCAATCCCAAACCTAGGGTGCGCCCTTAGGGAAATTATCGTATTCTTTTAAGAAAGGTGTCATTGAACCTTAGACCCCTACTTTATTACCACACTAAAGTTGATTGGCTAACTACTTATTCCAAATGCTCAAGCAAGCTATCAGGTAAATTGTTGTATAATGGACCACTACACTTGTCCATATGAGACTTGGAGCTTTTTAGATTCAACAAAAAAAGAAACCAAGAAGTGTCAATAAAATAACAAATTATTTTTAGAACCTTTTGGCACTAAATGCTAGGCACTCAATTTGTTATTATTTATTTATTCTTGCCATGGGTTTAGGCTTGTAAATTTATATAATATTAATAAATAAGATTGCTACTCTACTTAATAAGTGTTTGTTTATGTTCCTTCAATATTAAAAATATATAATACAATAAACAAAGGGCACCGGGCTGCCCTTTATAATACAATAAACAAACTTGATTGCTAGTGAGCTTTGCTTGTGAACATCACAAGTAATACTCATTGTTGTAGCAAAAGGTGGAATTCGCCATCCCAGCAGCCCCACATGGTTGGTCTCACGACCATCTGTGAGGAGGTAAATCGAAAAACTGCAGTCCTCGGCTTTGTCGAGATTCGAACCCTTACACTATTGTAGCAACTCTACCCCGCACTAGCCAACTCAACCTTGTCCCGGGGGCATCACGAGTAATACTCATGATATTGCATGAACAACGTTGTCTACAAAATTATCTAAGAATCAATTATGACCTTTATTTGTTTAGTTTTTAGTTCGAACATATAAAGATTAAACTTGATTGCTAGTGAGCGATGCTTTTCAAGATTCATGAACAATACTCATGAATAGTACATTAACAATGCTGTGCACCAAGTTATCTAAGAATCAATTATGACCATATTTGTTTAGTTTTAGAACATATAAAGATTAAAGTGTAAGTACACATGCATATCTATAGTATTACTTTCTATTATTTTGATATCATTCAAATTTTAGTGTTTGAAAGTATCTATTTTATATTAAAAATAAATAACAAGATAAATTTTATTTACTAGATCAATCAACTATTTGACTATATTACAAGGACAACTACGAAATTAGTTGAGCTCTATAAAACTTGCACTTGGCTCAAACTTGAAAAGTTTTCTGATAGGTAAGCTTGATAAGATAAACAAACAAGCTTCATCATTAAGCTTGGCTTAGCTGGCTCATTTGCAGCACCTTACAACTCAGAAGGTAGGACAAGGATTTGATTCATCTCTTTAACTATGAGTAGATGACCTTGGAATTTCTCTATATGTTCTAAGGCTCATTTACATATAGGGTTTTTTATTCGTTTGTCTTGATTTCTCTATGAACAAATATCATAATTTTGAGATTTGATGTTTTTATTTAATGTCTCCAGCTCTAGTATCCTTAGATACTTGCAACGTTACATTTTCCAAACTGATTTAATATAAGTTGAGTTTTACCAATCCATTTATGAGACCATTTCATTCTCTTGAATTCGGTATGCCATAGTTTCTATTTAATTTTTGAAAATAATAATAATTTAATTTGTATGTTTTGTCTTGTGCTAAATCTTAGAAGAATTAGTTTTTATCATGACTTGTCTACTTATTCTAATAATAGAAATAGTGGAATAGCATGTTCTTTTTTTTCTTGTAATGACATTAGTTGATTAGTTGAATATTCTTAAACAGATTGACCCTATTTGCATTATCTTTTTGATTTGTTTGTCTTTCAATTTTAAAAAAGGTTATTTTCTTCTTGTAGGTGCCAATAATCTTATACCCATTGAGATTGCTTTTAAAATTGCTAGTAAAATAAGAGCAAACGAGAGGTTTACTGCATACATTGTTATTCCCATGTGGCCAGAGGGTAATCCAACTGGTGCTCCTACACAAAGGATTCTATTCTGGCAGGTTATCTCCTTTTATACTAAGTGATAATTACATAGTTTCCTACTCTATGTTCTTGGATTGTATGAACCTTAACTTTTTTGTTTATAGAGCAAGATTCAATTAATTATTCAAGTGTATTCTGGTATCCACTTGTTATGCTTGTAGGATATTTGATTGAGGCATACAATCATTTGTGAAATTACTGAGGCCTAAATGATTTTGTAGTGTGAAGTGGTATAAGAGAAGAAATTTGTTCTTTTGCATACTGGCCCTATTTAGTCTTTATCCATCAACTTCCTCCCTTCTTGTTTAAATCCCATCTTGTCCTCGTCACTCTAATCTCACCAACTTTCCCTTGGTAAGCCAACTATCATGTCTAATTTATTTGTTGTTAGATCCTAACCATCATAGAGTTGTATTGCAATCCTCTTTTGAGAAGAAAAACTGAAGGAACCCATTACGCCAAATTGTCAAAGAGAGAAGATACTGGATTAGAGTTTCATGTAAAATTACACAAGTTGATCAAAATCCATAATTTATATGCTCAACTTCAACATAAAATTTGCTCACAGATTGCAACTCCAGTGTTGCACATGTCAAATGATTAATGCCACCAAGCAAAGTGTTAGTCTTCACACACCACCATCACATTCCTATGAACGCTATGAAATTTAATACTTTTCTTTAAAATTGCATAGGATTTGTCAAGGTCATGATTTCCATTTTGATGGCGGCAAACATGCTCACCAAAATGACACTGGTTTTAAAAAAGTAAAACGAAAGATGTATCATTCATTATCAATTTGTTTTTAAGAAAATTATTAGGTTGCATGCATTACCAAAGTCCATGACGTCAAACAAGGATACTTTTAAATTATTATAGTAAAAGGTGATTATGCTCACCCTAGGCGTCCCTCAGAGCCCACCCCCAGTTTATGTGAAGGGAGATAAATCAATGGGTCAACTTATAGCCGACCGCCAAGTGGCTAAGGGGCGGGAAAAGTTTTTTCCCCGAGGGCATGTGTCCGCTAGGAAATGATCCCTGCCCCATTGTAGCAAATCTACCCTCCTCTAGCCAACTGGGCACCCCGTGGGGACAATTTTTAAATTATGTTTCACATAGAAAATGTTTGACAACTAAATTAATTTCCCATTTGCATTTCACCTATAAATTGATTGTTAAATTAAGATTGAATACTCTAACCTAGGTACTTATCTCTTGTAGATCATTGGTTCATAGTTTGAAGTGCTCACCCGTGTCGTCCAAAATGGGTGGTACTTACCATTATGACATGGGACCATCACCAATACCCTATCAGCACCATGACCACGAGACCATTGCAACCTCGCGGAGGGTTTTGTTACCTCGCGATAGCCCTCCATGGGGTTGCTGATAATGCTGCGACTATGCGAATACATTCCGTGGGGGCTTGGAGGGTGTCGCGATCCTCTACGGAGGCGCAATGAGTGTCACGACCTTGCAGTAGCCCTTCATAGGGTGCAGAGGCTGTCGTGACCCTCAGTGTCCTTAGCAAGGTCAAGGCACTTGCTGCTATTGCTGCAATTTTTTTTAAGGTTATTTTTTAAATATGTATTTTTTTATTGTAAAATAAACTATTAATTATTATATAACTGTTAATTATATATAATAGTTATAAATCTAATATATTATTAATAATAGTTATAAAATATTAAGATTTTTTTAAAAATTAAATAATTTTAAAAATAACAAAATAATTTAATACTTTAAATATATGTTGAAATTGAATGTGAATTTAAAATAATCTATTTTTTAATAATATAATTCTTAAACATTTCAAATAAGTTTAAAAAAATTAAAAATTTGTATATACATTCAAAAAATAATCTAAGGCATTCAAATAATTTTATAATTATCTTTGAGTCTTTCAAATAATTTTATAATTTTATATTTAATTTTAAATTTTAAGAATTACTTACTTTTTAAAATATTTTTTACAAAAATTTAATAGACATTATCTTATGAGAAAATATTGAAATATGATCTCAACACCTCAAAATATAACATCAATAGTGAGCATTTTGGTAATCAAATATTAATAAAATTAAATTTTAATTAATATACACTTATATTTAAAAATTTAAAAAATACCAAAAATATATTAGCATGGTATAGTACAGTACTGAAACCATATTATTCTGGTCTAGGACTAAAACTTCAGCATGGAAAATTTTAAACCTTGCATTGGTGAGAAACTTGATATTTATGATTTTATCTTGTCGATTACCAAATTTTCTTATAATAGCTCTATTAATTTATCTACTAAATATTCATTTTATGCTATCTTTTAATACTCGATGTTGTGTTGGGGTTTCTCTTAATTATTAAGATTAGTTCAACAAGTTGGGTCTGCTTAGTCAACTCTGACAAGTCAATAACTTGAAGTGGTACTTTGGTATGGTGACATAGATAATGTCTCTAGATTCTCGTTACACTCCTTCGGCTATTGAAGCACCCCTTTCAGGTGGTAGATGCATCCCTTCTAGTAGCTTTGTCACTATTAATGTCAGTTGTCAAAACATCACTATGGATGTCGACACACCCTTTTGGGTTGGTTTGTCCTTCAGATAAGAGAATTAAGGTTGAGGCAAAGGCAAACCTTCTTTCTTTAAGATGAGATTAGCCTGTTCAACTGCTTAAGGTTTATTAGTAATTGCCTCTCGGGATATAATGATTTAAGATTCGAAATAAGAGCACTCCAAATTTGGAGTCTCGATAAATTTTTGAAGCCTTAGAAGTCTTTAGAGAGGAGAAAGAGAAAAACTTTAGAGGAGAACTTACAACTTGAGAATTAAGTGATTTGAGAAGAGAGTCTTAAGGCCTTTATATAGTGACGGAGAGGTAGTGTAAACAAGTATCTGAATATAATGTTTCCATTGATGGGAGATAAGATAAAATCATTCTTCTCTCTTCTTAACCAAGGAGCATTCGTTTGGGCATGTTGTCAGACAATATGATTCCCATATGCCATTTGACATCGTGTGAGTGTCAACAATACTGTGATTCTTTCATACATAATTAATGCATATCATAGGAATTCCTTGATTTTAATCCTATACAAGGTAACATTCATGCATACTTGAGTTGGCATTTATGCATCCACGTCCTTAAACTATGTTCATGTATGAACTTGTGCCCTCATTTGATCAAGCCACACCAAACTGATAATATCACAATTTCCTCCATCACTCTAATAATTTGGACATTAATTTCTCATTCACTCAAGAAATTAGTTTACAATAATCTACTCATAAAATAGTCGTCCATAACCCCATTTGATCAATTGATTTCAAAAATCAATTTCCAACAATACCTACACATAAAGGAAAATTATGGATAAGTTTCAAGAAGTCTCAAGTAAAAATTACTATTGCATCGGGAGAGATACCTTGTAGTTTTGAATATTTTATAGTGCAATATGATTGGATTTACTTGTTGCCTAGTGAAGTATATCTTGAATTGTTCAACTGTTGATGTAAACTCAAACAATCATACCCATACAATAACCCCTAGGCTTCTACTAATTCTTTGAAGTGTATGTTTCTACCATGGATGCTTGGGAATTCATAAGTGCTTATAATTAGTGGTCGTCACTTAGCACTTATATAGGTGATCTCTTATCCAGAGTATCTTGCAATATTCTATTGTACCCTTTATGATATAATATAATAATCATTAAAAGCTTCTTGCTCATCTTTATCCATTTATAGGTCGCACTATCTATCCCCTTAAATGAGTTGAAATAATTACTCCTACGTGCCTTGAATCATGTAGCTTAGTTATCTTTTTTGAATCATGATCTTGGGAACTCTAGTTAGTATGGTTGTGTTACCAATACTTCACATGTTGGATTTTCAATCCATTCCCCTAATTATACATTATACTTCATGTCTTAGTAGGGCCTTTTTTTAGTTAGTCAATCAGCAGTACAATTTACTCAATGAAAATGCCAACTAAAGATCTACTACTTAAATGCTAGTAAGTGTTTTAATGAGCATATCAAAACTTATCATGTCATAGTTGTGCCCTTCTCCTAGCTTCTTGGCTACCATAGTATATTATAACCGTTAGTAGGGGTGTAATCGAGCCGAGCCGAGCAGAGCAAGCCGAACTCTTGAATATTTGAGCTTGACTCGTTTATAATCGAGCCGAGCTCGAACTTTATTTAACGAATATATTCATGGCTCACGAGCTTACTCAAGCTTTTATCGAGCCTAAACGAGCTTAATAAATATAGATTATAAATTTAAATATTCATTAAAAACTAAATTATA
>JBBMJZ010409467.1:0-12508 GCA_037833815.1 Zingiber zerumbet
TCTACTATATTCTTTTTAATTTTGAAAAGTTACTATAGTATCATATAATGCATTATCGTATGATATACGTTCTTGTAGCAATCGATCTACATAAAGTGCCAAATTTATTGCCACTGTGATCATGTAGTATGTATATGTAAGGCATCAAACTTTGTCGAGTGGTATATGATATATGTAGTGTAATCGAAAGAGGGGATGATAAAGAAAATAACACTTGTAAAATTTACTTGGTTCCCAACCCTAGAATTAATAGTACATTCAAGGCCTATGCACTCAAGCGTGAGTCCATTAGTGGATTTCCTTTTTAGAAGTTTTCTGGATGTGGAGAAACTCATCTTACAGTTTAAGTACAAAAAAAAAGAAGATAATAAGTGTAACCTGGTATAAGAAAGACAAAAAAATATGGCGGTCGATCGATCCAAAATTTTTGAGCGCAATGCACCCTTCCTGGAGCTTCCTCAGTCACAAAGCTTCACGTCGTAGCTTTCCTTTCAAGCATATGGAGTATGAGTAGTAGAAGAATGGATATGCTAAAAGCACGGCTTATGGCTGCATATAAAGACACTTTTTGGTCGCCTAGAAGCCTTCTAGGCACCCCAGCTGAGTACATCCAGATTTGATGTAACGACCCGACCCCTCGGCCCCTTGGGCGGCCCAACTGGCGACCCATTTGCGGTCCCTTGGGCGGCCCAACTGGCGGCCCATTTGCGGTCCCTTGGGCTGCCCAACTGGCGACCCCTTATGTCGTCGACCGACAACCCTCGGCCGTGTCGTTACTCATTAGGTCTTTCCACCCCTGACTAGTGGATTTTTGCCCTCCCCAGGATTCAAATTCTAGACCTCCAGGCTAAGTACTAGAGTTTATGAATCAATGTTGGTCAAAAATATATATTTTTTTAAAAAAAGCCATCACTTATATACGAGAAAAACTTAAAGTTTTTTTTTAAATTATTTATCTTGCAATTTTTTTTACACTTAGAAATTTTTTTAACTCAAAGTTTCTTTAAGATTAAACTTTTATTTATTTTACCCTTAGACTCTTTTTTTAAGATTTTCTAAAGTTATCTTTAAGTACTCCACTTTTATGTGATCAAAGGGGGAGAAATGAAGATTAAGTCTAGGGGTAGGTAGTAATTGAATATTTTGAATTTTTTTTTCACTTTGTTGAATAGTTGCAAATTACTTTTTGATTTGCCCTAACTTAACTTGAGTTGCTCACATCAAAAAGGGGGAGATTGTTAGTACCCCAAGGTAGTTTTGATGTGATCAATCAAGTTAGGTTAGGTTCTGTTGGTTTTAACCCTGTGTCTAAGTGTATAGGAACTTAGGAGCACAGGAAGTCAAACAAAAGATGTAGCTAGCAAAAAGGACAGCATGGGAGAGAGTCGATGGGCTCGATGCATCTGAGGGACGAGGTGCTGTGGAAGAGTACGCGGGCGGATAAGAACGAGGCGGGGGTGTTTCCGAGGGATGAGAAGCCGGAGCAGAAGCTTGCTAATGAAGGTCGGAAGTTGGGTTCAGGTGAACCCTATTCTAGATGGTCGAAATCACCTAAGAGAGTAGAGCTGGAACGAAAGAACCGGAGTAGAAGACCAGAACCAACAGTCAACAAAATGTTGACCTTTTAGTATAGGGCTCCCGGACTTAAACCCTTTACCCTAACACCAAAACATATGGTCGCACGGACCATTGGGATTACTCCAATAACGAATTGGCTAAGGTTATTTTTATCTTAGAATTTTATTTTTCTAGTTTTACTATATTCTTAGAAAGCATCTTGATAAATTAAAATGACTTTTCAGGAGATAGGGCACGTACCTCACTTATCTCATGTTCTGATGTTCCCCCTTCATCATAGCTTTCTTCTGAGGATCCTTCCCCTTAATCACTGCTCATCTCTGAGCTACTTTCATCTTCTCCTTGGTGGTCCACCAATAGGGCTAGTCAAACGTATTCTTCAACTTTTGACTCTAATGATGTCTCATTCCATGTTACTTTTAAGCTTTTGTGTCTTGATTTGGCTGACTCTGTCTTCTTCTCCTTCATCTTTAGTTTTGGGAAATCATCCTTTATATGTCCTTCTTCATTACAGTTGTAGTATCAGACCTTCCTTTTGCTTTAAGAATTTCTTAGCTTGGGCTTTATTAAATTTATTAGATTTAATAAACTTACTAAATTTTCTTACCATTAGGGTAGCTTCGTTTTCATCGATCGACGCTTTAGAGTCTGGATCACCCGTTCTTACCTTAAGGGTAATGTTTTGACTGAGCTCCTTTTTTAATTCCGCACATCTAGATTTGTAAAGTTCTAAAGTAGAAAATAAACTCTCTAAAGAACTTATCTCTAGATCTTTTGAAATATAATAAGAGTCTAATATAGACATTCATTCTTATGTCCTAGGGAAAGTATTTAACGCACACCTTAAAGAATCTTGATTTGTTACCTGTTCTCCGAAATTCGTAAGTCTGGTGATTAACTCCTTCAGCTGGGCGTGCAATTGTGCTACTGACTCTCCTTCTTTCAGCTGGAGGTTGGTCAGTTGGTTCTGAAGTAGATCCTGTTTTACGAGCTTCGCTTCAAATGTACCTTCATATAACTCTAGGAACTTCTCCCAAAATTTTTTTGCTAATTCTTCTGTGCCAATTTTGCTGACTTCCTGCGAAGGTAGTACGCTTAGTAGATGTAATTCAGTTCATCTATTTGTTACGAAGTCTACTTGCTCCTTCTTGGTTCAGAGATACTCTTCTTTTTCTTTTCCTTGTTGGTGTTTGGGCATTACAAAATCATATTTAATTATCAAAAGAATTTCAAAATCAGTTTTAAAAAATACCTCCATATATTTTTTCCATAACACAAAATCTCCCTTAAACTTTAGCGGATATATGCTCAATCCAGCCATCATCTTTGTGCTTTAGTTGACGGTTAGCCCTTCTGAGGTATTCTGGCTCTGATACCATTTGTTGGTGCAGCGGGGATCGGCAAGAGGGGGGGGGGTGAATTGCCTATAAAAAAATAACTCCTTCTCTTTCTTTTGATTTGATTAGACTAGCACAACTAAAATAAATAGAATAATAAAAATAAATAATTTAAAAAGTTGCAAAGCAATTTACTTGGTTGCAACCTACGTGATTGTTAATCCAAGACAATTAAGAAATAAACCTCCACTAGTCAATCTCCTTTGTTGAAGGCAGAGAAGCCTCTTACACTCTTTTTAAACTCATAAAATACTAGAAAATTAAATACAAGATTTATAGTTTAATTGTTGAATATTTCCTAGCTCTAGGAGCTTTTCTATAGCTCTTGGAAAATCTTATCCGAAGTTGGAATGTGCCTTCAATAGGGTCCAAGGTGCCTTCAAGTGGAAAACTCTATCTACCAAAGATAAAGTTTTATCTTCTGCTAACGGGTAGGGAAGGCACTTTCAACCAGCCAGAAGGCACCTTTGACATTGTTCATCGAAGGCGCCTTCCAAGAGATAGATCAGATCCTTAGCTGATCTCTTTGCTTGGGTGATACTCCGGATAAACGGAGTTGAGCTCACTCGAACCCAACTCCGACCTTCTCCTCGCGCAGCCTTCCTCCCCGGCTTCTCATCTCTCGAACTGCAGTGTACACCATTCTCGTATGCTGGTGTATTCTTCTGCAGTACCTCGTCCTTCGGATGCACCGAGCTCGTCGACTCCATTCACATGTTATCCTTCTCGCTAGCTGTCTCTTTTGCTCAACTTCTTGTGTTCCTAAGTTCCTGCACACTTAGACACAATGATCAAATACACAGAACCTAACTTAACTTAGTTGACCACATCAAAACTACCATGGGATACCTACACCAGGTTCCTACAAGACAAATATGCATACACAAAGAAGTAACCTAGCATAATCCTATAAGTCTACCTGACTTACTAGACTCACCTTTTACTTGTGGTCAACACCTCTAAGACTTTACCATCTAAGATCTACTCCTTAGAATTTCACCTTGTCAAGCCTCTAATCTAGACCCACTTAGACTTTTTCTCATCTTGATGTTGACCCTTGGGACTTTTTGCTAGGTCTCCTATCCTCGACCTATCAAGACTTCCCGCTTGGTGTCCTAGACCTCAAGATTTCCCATCCGATGTCCTCGATCTATCAAGACTTTCTATCCAATCCCTTTGACAATAACTTCCTTACTAAACCTTCAGTTATAACTAGTCACTCAATAGACTTCTCACCTATCTAATCTCTAGTAAGGACTTTCCTTTGCCAAGTATCCTGTGACCCTTGACATGCTTGGACTTATCCTTACCTAATCTCCAGTTAGGACTAGTCACTCAGTAAACTTTTCACCTGCCTAACATCTAATTAGTACTTTTCCATGCCTTGTCATATGATCCTAATTAGACTTCTTTCTTCCAAATATTAAGTCCTATTTGATTCAACCTTTTGTCAAACTAACCAAATTTAGGTATATTGTCAAATATTGAAACTCTAGAAGCTGATTGCACCAACATATGATAATCAAGGTGTATAATTTAAAATATTTTGATGATAAGTTTGAGATGTTTTAATGAATTCACCTATTTTCTTACATGTCAAACTTGAACATTCTATGATCATGTCCTTAACAATTGATTCACAATGATCAATGATCATTTATGATGCAAGAGAATTCGAGTTTAAGTGGTCATAATTTTTAACTCGGGTTTAATCACGTGATCTTTAATATATTAAATCAAAGTTTATTTAGAGATCTATCATTAGTTATTGGGTGTAACTTATAAGACCCCGTTTTAGCCCAAAAAATATTGTTTAAAGTCTTCTTGGAGACTTCAAACAATTTTTTATCATTGTTTTACAATTAATTTTTATCTTTTATATTGTTAGAGTTTTGTGACTTTTTAAATATTTATTTAGTTTTTATCTTTTATATTGTAAGAGTTTTGTGACTTTTTAAATATTTATTTAGTTGAGGTTAGGTTATTATCTTTTTTTAATCAATTTTATTCAATTAAATCTAGAGACAATGTCTCTGTGTTTGATGATTTCAAGTATTTTCTAAAATTTCTCTGTGAAAACCCACCCGAATAAATGCTATTTTATTCGTTGTCAATTTGACATGCAAGTTTTCTATGGGATTTGAGATGAGCCATGAATCCCTTGATAAGATAATTTAGTCACTTCACTTTGAGAAACTACACCCTTAGTAAATTACAAATATGACATGCATTTTGAGTACTAGTAAAATTTGAACGTGTGAGATGGTAAAATATTGAAATACAAACTTAGAGAAAAAGTCCACCAAGGTATTCAATTAATTAAATAAAAAAATGAAAATAATTAAGATCAAATCAATTGTTAAGCAGGTGCTTTAATTTATTTTTCTAAGAAATTGAAAAAGATTAATGCTTCAAACTTTTCTATCTTATCCATTAATCTTTGCAATAACTGCTTTATCTTTGTGATTATTCTTTTGCCAACAAGACCTGTAAAATTGAAGGACCACAACATAAAGTATAAGCATAAATAAAACTTTTTTTTTTTACAAATCTTGCTTTGGTGTCATGGAACAGAACCTTGTGGAACTTACCTGTAATTTATTCTTCAATTGTTAGTTATTTTAATTATTTCTTTTTGGTCCCCAATTTCATTTATTATATTGTTTTTTGGTCTGATTTATTTAATGCAAGATTCTTTTAAATGCACAAGTACCATGAGGTGATGACTCAGATTCTGCTTTTCAGATATTTTTTTTTTAATTTATACTAAAATTCTTTCTCAATTAAATGTTAATTAAAAGTTTTAATGAGAGCTGATTATATTTAACTTAGGTTTAGGTTACAATTCCACTGTCCACTTTTGTTCATCTTTGAGACTCAAGACTCTAGCTAGCACTCTACTTCGCAGAGCATGTTGATTATTTGGAGTATGTCTTGAATATCAACAATGAATGAATTATAGCTTTGAGCATAGGGATGACTTTATTATGCTAAATAATGTTCGAACCACATGAGTGACACACACAAACTAAACATGTCTGTACCCTTTAGAGGGAAGGAATCGAAGAACAAAAAAAATGTAGGAGAAGGGAAAGAAATTCCCTATATGAGGAGTGGAGAACCAAAATAATGATGCTACTTTGATGAGGAAATTGTTGGCTTATTGGTCTGTTTACTATCCAATGTAACAATGTAGAGCTTTTACGATCGTAAATTGTGATGATAATACTGCTATCACAATTTGCAATGAAATTGTGACAAACTAAAAGCATCTAGCTATCAAAAAAAAAGATTGTCATAGAAAAAAAATATTTTGCGTTGTCTTTGTGACATATTATCAATTTCTTGTAAATGCTCCTAAACATTATCAATAGATTTGAGATAATTTGAGTGGTTGTCACATACCTAAAAATTTTTTGTTGGGTTAATTATATGATACAATTTTACCACTTGAGTGTAGCATCTTCAAAAGCATGAAACAAAATCAAATATGTAAACACTTACAATGATCTCCCACAGATCTTAGTTCTTCTGGCTTGTTATCAAAAGGACAATCATGATACAAAATCGAAAAGCCCTCTTTAGTTCACAAACCAAATTCCTCCTCACCTTGAATGTTCTTCACGGTTGATTACTAAAACTAGCCCCTCTCCAACAACTTAGCAACCCACAACCCTTCTCACTTGGATGCACACACTTATATAGGTGCTTGTGCAGTCCCTAAAGGAGGTAACCACAACCATGTTTGCACAACGTGCAGACATGGGTATTACTGCCAACATCTTCCACTTGTCCAAGTGAGACTACAGAAATAAAAATAACCACAAAGACCAAATAGGCACACAAACTAATAGTATCAAGTCAAAAAGACTAGAGCAAAAGACTGATTAGTCATATAGACCAAACAAGAATATCTAATCCAAACTTAAGAGAAAATGATTCGTGCGACAACAAGCATATTGAGCGATTGATATTAATAAAATTGTTACACCTTACATAGTCACTCTCTAAGTGATCAATACTAATAAAGTTGTTACACATTACTTAGTCGCTCTTCTAAATGAATTAGAGACATCCATATCTTGCTTTTACCCCAGATTAAATCATTTATATTAATATGAGCATCTTTAATCCCTCATAACGATAATTATGTCTAGAGCATATTCCATATTTCTAATTAATATAATTATTCACAATCATATTTTATATACTCAATAAAAAATGTAATTGGTCGGCTAGTGAATAAATGTCAAAAATATAAATCTATCTTAATTTTCTTTTTTAGCTAGAATTTATTTATTCTAATAAATCGCTTTCCTAGTTATGCTCCATAGACCGAATCATCTATACACATAGGATATGTGATAAAGTAGCAGTCCCTGATTAGAACTTCAAGTAAATATCTAAATAGTTACTTAGGGTAAAATTAATATTAACTTATAATCTCAAGAGTCTCACATAGTAGACAAGTAGAGATTCATTCTCCTACTACCATAGCACATGTGGTATGAATTACATGCTGCAATGTTATTCTCTTTACTAAAAAGAGCGTATATTTTTCTCAAATTTAACATAGTACAAATTTTGATATAGACATACCTAATGTCTAATCCTAAATTCAACATATAAATTTAAATCTGGCCTTCAGTAGGTTTAGTAAATAGTGAGTTCATTTACTTCGATCATTATTAACGCATAAATGATATCATCTTGATACAATTATCAATGTGCTCTTAACTTATTGGTTTGTCTTTGTTCAGAGTTACATAAGTTGTTCTATAAGTAATAATCTTATCTCTATTTATACTCAACAAACAGAGATTATTGTCCATGTGAATGGACCAATCTCCACCTGCCATATGCTTATTGAGACTTTTATCCAAATGTAACATAGACATTTACATCGAACAGACCATGGCATTTTATATATCCAATTGTCTTTACAAAGTGTTACATTTTATGAAGTCCCAAAGACTTCACATATCCTTGAAATGACTCTTTAGTCAATAATTTAGTAAAAGAATTTGCAAACATAGCACCTGTAAAGACATATTCAAGGATTATCTTTTTCTTGTCAAAAATATCCCTTATAAAATTATACTTAATTTTTATATACTTGTCTTTACTATAATATTTGGGATCCTTAAAAAAATCTATAGCAGCTTAATTGTCACAGTACACTGTAATAGGACTTCCACTGTCCTCAACAATCTTTAGATGCTTTAGGAATCTTCTTAACTAGACAGCTTGCACAGCTGTTGCACAAGCCACATACTCAGCTTTTATTGTTGACAATGCTAAACAAGTTTGTTTCTTGCTGTTCCATGAGATGGTGTCACATTTAGCAAAAAGGTATAGTCAGATGTGGATTTTCTGTCATCAAGGTCTCCTGCCTAATCTGTATCTGTGTAACCCTTTAGCTCATCTTAGATCCTTGTAAACAAAGATAATAATCTGTTGTCCCTTTGAGATATATAAATATTTACTTCACTGCTTTCTAGTGTCTCGATTTTGAGTTGGACTAAAAATGACTAACTAAGCCAATAACATAGCTTATACCAAGGTGAGTACATAACATATTGTACATCAAACTACCAATAACACTGGCATATGGTTTTTCTTTATTTTGGCTCTCTCTCCAAGAGTTTTGGGATACATACTTTTACTTAGAATAATATCTTTCACTACAGGTGTCTGTTTAATGTTGTAATCTAGCATATTAAAGTATTGTAATATCTTAGTGATATAAGCCTCTTGAAATAAATCCAAAAGTCTTTTCTATTGATCTTTAATAATCTTTACTCCTAAGATGTACTCAGCTTCTCCCATATCTATTATGTTAAATTATAATGAAAGCCATAATTTGACTTCTATCACAAACTTTATGTCATTTCTAACTATCAGTATATCATCTACATATAATGATAAGATGGCCAACTTTCTTTTCTCATTTCTTAAGTAAACACAATGATCTTCATTGATCATTTCGAAACCAAAAGATAAAATACATTCACTAATCTTACGTTCCACTGTCTTGACACTTGTTTTAGCCCATATATAAACTTTTTAAGTCTACATACTTTATTCTTTTAGCCTTCAGTAATATAACCTTTTGGCAGTGCCATATAGATTTTTCCTCGTCAAGATTACCATTAAGGAAAGTTATTTTTACATGCATCTCATGTAATTCTAGGTCATAATGTGCTACTATAGCTAAGATGACACGAACTGAGATAAACTTCACAATAAGGGAAAATGTCTCTTCAAAATCACTATTCTCCATTTTGATATATCTTTATGTAACTAGTCAAACATTGTATCAATTAATCGATCCATCTACTTTTTCTCTTTATTTTGAGAATTCACTTATTTTCAATAGCCCTTCGTCCCAGAGGAAGATAGACTTAATCTCAAACTTGATCCTTTCTCATAGACTTAATTATCTCATCCATTGTAATTTCTCATTCCTCTCTAATGGATCATCTCAATGTTTCCTCAACTATTTGAGGTTCCTCACCGTCAATTGGGAGAATTATTAATGTCTCATTCTCAATATCAAACATTCTCTGAGGAATAACCTTACGACTACTTTTTCATAGGTCAAGTTGTTGAGAAATCATCTTATTAATTAATCACTCACTCCCACTTGGTTGAGTGGATTCAGGCATCTCTCATAATATCTAATTTGTTGATAAAGGAACATTATCCTTCTCTAATATTGCAAATAAAGAAATTTTCTTATCAACTTTAACTCTTATTGGAAACTTAGTTTTGAAAAAAAAAGCCTGACTCTATTTCAAAGATGGTTCTATCTTGTTGCTCGCCAATGAAAGCATAACCCTTATAAGTATTAGAATATTATAAAGATACACTTCTTACCTCTGGATTCTAATTTTCCATATTTTTTAGTCTTATCATGAATATAGATAGCTGAACCCCAAGATTTGAGATTACTCAAATATGATTTTATGTCTATCCAACGTTCATATAGAGTAGATGAAATAGATTTAGAAGACACTTGATTAAGTATATAGGTTGCAGCAAATAACGCATCTCCCTAATAGGAAATTGGAAAATTAGCTTAAAATATCATAGACCTAACTATATCTAGAAGAGTTCAATTTTTTCTTTCAGTAACACCATGTTACTGTAGAGTTATAGAGATAGTTAGCTATCTAATAATCCCCTTATCATTACATATTATTTTGAACTAATTAGATAAATATTCATCCCATGGTCAGTGCATAAGGTTTTAATCTTACATTCTAATTGATTCTCAACTTCGTTTAAAGAACGTTTAAAGCAATATAATGCTTCAAATTTATATGAAATCAAATACACATCAATAATGATTCAGCATTAATAACTTTATCAAATGGTTTTCTAGTTACTTTTCCAGCAAGACAATGCTCACATATAGGTAAGTTAATCTTAGCATGAGCACCTAATAGACCCTCTTTAGCTAATCTATTCATTCATTCTTGTCCAATATGTCCTAGTCTAGCATGTTAAACTTCAGCATTAATATCTGCATCACTAGTAAGAGCAATAGTTGAAAATAATTATTAATACCATAATTAATATCCAATTCGACATTAAGAATTATGAAACTATTTATTATATAACCACATCTAATTAACACAGAGTTAATACGAAGTTATACACATTGACTAAAAAAGTGTATATAATAGATCAAGTCAAGAAAACTAATGACAGAAACCAAATTCTACTAAATCTTGGGAGAATATAGGGCATCATGTAGAAATAAGGTACCACGTAGGTTGAGTTTGCAAGTGTCAACTCCTTTGACTTCAATTCTTGCATTATTTCTCACATATATTCATTTGTTGCCAGCTGGTACCCGACGATACTTCATGTATGTAGCTTATCACAAACTACATGGTTCGTTGCTCCTGAATCTATAATCCACAAAGTATAAGAATCAACTAACAATACTGAACTAGCAATGTAATGCTTATGAAAAGAAGTTAAACTTGGATTTACCTTTTTTGGCTCAGCACAATCCTGAGCAAAGTGACCCTTCTTGTCATAGTTATAGCAAGTCAACTTACTTTTAGGCTTCTTTCCATACTTATTTTTTTTCTTGATTGGGCCTTGCCCAGTAGTAGTACTAGCTTCTTTTCCCTTTCTTTTTTTTCTTATGGAACCAATTCCTTTTATTCTTGGATCCGGATGCTATAACAGAACCTTCAACTACAAAAGCTTGACTGGATATCCTTCCAGATTCTATTCTCTCTACCTCCAGTTCAACATGATGCGAGACATCAGTGAAAGTCTCGATACTCTCACTATGTGTAAGATTTTTTTTCACTATTTCCCAAGATTTATGAAGGCAATGATAACTATCTGAATCTATTATTCATCAATCAACTCATGATCAGCAGTTTTTAGCTCCCAAATCATGTTTCTCATTTCTTTAAATGTTGGACCATGGTAACATTCGAGCACTTTTTATACTTGTCAAACTTTATTGTCAGCTGACAAAGCTTGCTTAAATTAGCTCTACTATACTTCTCTATAAGGAATACCCAAACAACATCAGCTGGAAATAACTCATACTTATAGACTAGGTCATCTATCATTGTACTAATAAATATACCCTTAGTAGTAGAGTCCTTTTTTCCATGCCTTAGAGGAATTAAGACCATGCTTATGTTGTGCCACAGAAATATCTGTAGGTTCTCCATAAACTAATGAACAGTCTCTATAACTTCTTGTTCCTCAAGAATATATTATATCTTGAGGTGCCTTAATGGAGTTATCTACATTAAGTTTCTATGTCTTATTGAGTTCAACTATGATATTTTTAGTTGTCATGATCTAACATAAATAAACACATTATTTAGTAATTCAGTGTAATTTATATGCATGCCATTTATGATTGACTTAATATTAATTTGAGTTAGTTTATAAAATAAAGTGATAACTACATTTCCACTCATCATTCATATAATCCAATCAAATCAGCATTGATCAATTCTATTACACACATCCCAACAAATAAATTAATCATTAAATGAACTAATCATTAAATTAAACATGAAGTAATCATGAAATAAAACTAATTCTTTTCAAGTTTGTTAACACATAGCATAACTTTTCATACAATAACTCTATTCGTACATAACGACATAAATTATTACACAACTCATAAACTAAATAGACTAATATTGTTTGTACATAATGGCAGTAATAATAATAGTACTCTAATAAAGTAGATGGGTCAATATCATTTCCACTACGACAAATACTAGTGCAGTAGTTAACTCAATTCCTTTCATCCTAGACTCATTTGGGGCAATCTTAGGTAGACCAACTTTAGTATTTTTAGTTTAGTTTATAATCGAACGTTCTTCAGAATCCTCCTCAGATTCTTCAAGATTCTCCTAGATCCTCCTCAAATTCTTCAGGATCTTCCTTTGGATCCTCCTCTAGTTCTTATAGATCCTCCTCTAGATAGTCATGGTGAAATAGCTCCACACACAATTCTAAATATAAGATGTGCCCTTCAA
>JBBMJZ010409476.1:0-12507 GCA_037833815.1 Zingiber zerumbet
CTAAGCCTGTGTGCTTATAGCTTACTTTCCTTGTACCACAGATAAAGGCAAAGAATGGATGACCTAAGGGAGCTGCAGGAGAGGCAAGGAGATGTGTGTGGTGGTGGCTCGGCTATGGCAAATGAAGACCTGCTTAAGTTATTTGGTTATGTTAACATGGACTAGTGTGTTATGTTATTGTTCGTATGATTTCAAGATATTCTTAAGTGTTTTATTTTCGAAAGAAATTTTAATATGCATATATGCTTCCGCTAATAGAAATAGATAAGTAGAGTAACCCCGCCCCACTAGCAGGAGGGGCGGGCGTTACAAAACATATATACAAAGAAAAAGAAAAGGAAAAGGGAAGGGAACACGAAAACTCCCTTGAGTCCTGCGGCTAAAGGTGATTCAGAAGTAATATACACGCAAGAAAGGGAACAACTCGATGAACAATCTATCCTAGTGATTGAAGATGTTCAGTAATAAAATCCACGCCAGAGGTGGAATGGACCGAGGTGAGGTGAGAGCCTTCTTCATGTGGTTAGAATAGTCCTAGACTACTCCCTCCAATATCATCGCCTCTTGGAAAAATCTCTTTAGTGGGCGAAGGTGACTCAGCTGGAGCATCCACTCTGGAAGCTCGATTATTACAAGAGATAATGGATCCTTGTTCAGCATCAATGGGGACTTCGGTAGTAGTAGAAGTTGTTGGTGCAATTTTCCTATATCAAGGTTGACTAGTTTTATGAACCTTAAGTTGGCTCAAGCTTGAGTCTTAATATTTAAGTTTTGATGTTTGACAATATATGGAGATTGCAAGTGCAATTGTCTATTTAGGGAGATTGGTCAAGGTTGACCAATGTGACTTGAAAAGTCAAGTAGATCAAGGTTAACCAGATACTTGACTGAGAAGTCCTAACTAGAGGTTAGGTAAGGGCAAGACCAATAGGAAGATTGGAAGAAGAAGAAAATCCAAGTGGATTAGTGTTGACCGGACACTTGGTGTAAAAAGTCCTAGCGAGTGAAGCTAGGTAGATGAGAAGCCCCTAGTGAGTGAAACTAGGTAGTGAGAAAGTCCTAATGAATGAAGCTAAATAAATAGAAAATCCTACTGAGTAAAGTCAGGTGAAAAAGCCATAGTGAGTGAAGCTAGGCAGTGAGGAAGTATTGGTGAGTGAAGCTAGACAAATAAAAGTCTAAGTGGGTCAAAGGTTTGATCGGACACCTAGCACAAGGAGAAAAGACCAAGTGGGTCAAAGGATTGATCAGACAATTGGTGAATAAGTCCTAGCTGGTCAAGATGACCAGATGCTAGGCAAGGAAGAGTCCCAATAAGTCATGGTTCACTGGATGTTAGGTAAAGGAACCCTAGACTTAGATTTGAAAGTTAGGATTTGATAATCGATTAGGGTGATCGATTACCATAGCTTAAGCAATTAGGATAATTGCTTAAGCTCTTTTTCATGAGTGTATAGAGAGGTGCCTAATCGATTAGGACACCGTAAGTGATTAGGACAATCGATTAAGAAGCCCTCTGCATGAAACAGAAGCTGCGGTAATTGATTAAGAAGAGGAGCTTAATCACTTATGACCTATTTTCTCTTGAATAGAAAGGTTCTTAATCGATTCGGCTAATCGATTAAGAACACTTAAGCGATTAGAGTAATCGCTTAAGATTGAAAAACTAGTTGTTGTGCGCTCGATAAAAGGGTTCGCGTGCACTATTCATTGTAGTTCTTCTCTTCCACTTTCTTCACCGAGCTCAGATCTTCACACCAGTTCTTAGAAGCTTCTTAGAGACAAGTGTTGCTACACTTCCAAGGTTCAAGATGTGTCTACAAGCAAGAAGAGAGCAAGTTAGGATTTCATCATTGTAAATCTTGTAAGACTTCATTTGTATTAGCTTTTATCTTTCCCTTTTTGTTTTACTGTGTGTGTGATCTTGTACAAGGCTTCTCCTCCTCCAGAGTATTTTTGAGAAGGAGTGCTTTATAGTGGATGTGTGAGTGAGGGTTGGATAAACTTGGATTAGTCACCTTTTCTCGAGATGGATACCAAGTAAATCTTTGGCGTTAGCGTTTGCTTATATATTTTTCACTACAACTCATCGACCAAGCGAACATAGCTAATCACCCCGACCCCTCTAGCTTTCGAAGTGACCCAACAGAAGTGTCAAGTCTAGAGGCCTCCAGCTATCCACCACTTCCCACTCTAATAACTACTGCTCTAACTCTGGTACTTCTGGCTGCATAACTGAAGAACATAATTCTATGGATATTGTCTTTACTTCAACATCATCTATAATAATATCATGAGCATTGTTGGTGCAATTTATACTAATGGTCTAACTTAGATTTTGATGAATGACAAGTGAGTTAAGTTAGATGTTGTTGTGATCTAATTTCTTAACCAAGTGTGCAGGACTTGATGAGTTTGGAGGACTTGACACCAGGCTAAAATTCAGCTAGTTCCGTGGGACTAGATAGTTGGTTTGAAGCCTAGATAGGTCAAAGGGCTGACCTGATATCTAGTAGGAAGTCCGTTTATGTCCATGGGACCTGACGACCGGTAAAAGTCCAGTTGGGTCTGTGGACCTGACAACTACATGAAGACCTTGTGGGTCAAGAGGCTAGTCAACCGACTGTAAGTTGGAAAGTAAAGGTAAGTCACTGTAGGAGATTGACTCGGTGAGGACGTGCCTCGATTAAGGGACAGTAGATGTTGATCTAGTTTAGAGATCCATAAACTGAGACCCTGACTAGTTCTTGGTCCAGGGAGGACATGAACTAATTATTATTACTCATGATGATTGTGCTAACACTTGTCTTACATGTTATTATTTTGTTTATTAGACTAACATATTTTGTAGGGCAAGAATAACACAAGAAGCCTCAAGTGAATAGTACCCGAGGCGCCTTTAAGCATTGGAAGATACTTTGACACTATTCATAGAAGACGCATTCGGTGCATGGAAGGCATCTCCCGTAGGATAAAGTTTAGAACTCGTCGCTAATAAGGAGCAACAAACTCGGGATCAAATTTCTTATAATGGAGACATCTTCAAGCCTATGAAAGTCGCCTTCCACACTCTTTATAAGGGCATCTCGACCAAACTTCAAAACACAACTCATAAACAAGCTTCTATGCGTCTGATTGAGGTTTTAACTACTCCAGCTTCCTGTTGCAACACTGCCATGATGCTGCTACATCCGTCTACCACTGAGAAGCTGCCCAAACACTGAGCTCGAGTCGACCGTCTCCAAAAAAGTGTTTGGTAACATTAATCTTTGTACTTAATTATTGCAAAAGGCCAAGTGAGTGTGTTACACTTATTCTAACTTTCTTTATACTCGATCTCCTATTCCGATAAATTTTGGAAGAGATATTTTAGTGGATTAACCATCGATAGGTCCGCAAGACCTGGGTCTTGGAGTAGGAGTCACCAAGGACTCTGAACTAAGTAAAACTGATAGGGTTTTCCTTGTGTATTATTTCTCTTTAATCTTTTTTGCTGCGTAATTCCATTTAACTCGTGATTTTTGACAAACATGATTCACCTCCCCCCTCTCACAATCCAACAAGCATGAGTAGCTGGCAACACACAAATATTATCCTCCATATCTGACATAATAATATCTTCACCAATATGAAAACTCCATATCTGAACATGAAAACTCCCCTGAGTCTTGCGACTGAAGGCGATTTAGAAGTAATATCCATGCAAGAAAGGGAACAACTCGATGAACAATCTATCCCAGAGGTTGAAGACGTTCAGTAACAAAATTCACGCTGGAGATGGAATGGACCAAGGTGAGGTGAGAGCCTTCTTCATGTGGTTAGAATAGTTCTAGGCTACTCCCTCCAATATCATAGGCTCCTAGAAAAGTCTCTCTAGTGGGCGAAGGTGACTTAGCTGGAGCATCTACTTCGGAAGCTTGATTATTACAAGAGATAATGGGGCATGTTCAGCATCAATGTATACTTTAGTAGTAGTAGAAGTTATTAGTGTAATTTTCCTACGCCAAGGTTGACCAGTTTGACTAAGTTTAAGTTGACTAAAGCTTGAGTCTGGATATTTAAGTTTTGATATTTGACAATATATAGAGATTATAAGTGTAATTGTTTGTTTGGGGAGATTGGTCAAGGTTGTCAATGTGACATGAAGAAGAGTCAAGTAGATCAAGGTTGACTAGATACTTGACTAGGAAGTCCTAACTGGAGGTTAGGTAAGGGCAAGACCAACGAAAAGGTTGGCAGAAGAAGAAAATCTAAGTGGATCAGTGCTGACCAGACATTTGGTATGAAAAGTCCTAGCGAGTGAAGTTAGGCAGATGAAAAGTCTTGGTAAGTGAAGCTAGGAAGTTGGAAAATCCTGGTGAGTGAAGCCAAGTGAAAAAGCCCTAGCGAATGAAGCTATGTAGTGAGAAAGTCCTAGTGAATGAAGCTAGACAGATGAAAAATCCTAGTGAGTGAAGTTAGGTGAAAAAGCCATAGTGAGTGAAGCTAGGTAGTGAGGAAGTCTCGGTGAGTGAAGTCAGGCAGCTAAAAGTCCAAGTGGGTCAAAGGTTTGACCGGACACTTGGCACAAGGAGAAAAGTCCAAATGGGTCAAAGGATTGATTAGACACTTGATGAAGAAGTCCCAGCAGGTCAAGGATGACCATATACTAGGCAAGGAAGAGATCAACAGGTCATGGTTCAATAGATGTTGGGTAAAGGAACCCTAGACTTAGGTTTGAAAGTTAGGGTTTGTAATCGATTAGGGTGATCTATTACCATAGCTTAAGCTATTAGGATAATCACTTAAGCTCTTTTTTGAGAGTGTACAAAGAGGTACCTAATCAATTAGGACACCGTAAGCGATTAAGGCAATCACTTAAGAAGCCCTCTGCATGAAACAGAAGTTGTGGTAAGCAATTAAGAAGAGGAGCTTAATCATTTAAGCCCTATTTTCGCATAAATAGAAAGGTTCTTAATCGATTCAGCTAATCGATTAAGAACACTTAAGTGATTAGAGTAATCGCTTAAGGTTGAAAAACTAGTCATTGTGTGCCCGATAAAAGGGTTCGCGTGCACTATTCATTGTAGTTCTTCTCTTCCACTATCTTCACTGAGCATAGATAATCACACCAGTTCTTGGAAGCTTCTTGGAGACAAGTGTTGCTACACTTCCAAGGTTCAAGAGGTGTCTACAAGCAAGAGGAGAGAAAGTTAGGGTTTCATCATTGCAAATCTTATAAGTTCATTTGTATCAGCTTTTATCTTTCTCTTTTTGTATTTACTCTGTGTGTGAGCTTATAAGAGGCTTCTCCTCCTCCAAAGTGTTTTCAAGAAGGAATATTTTATAGTAGATGTATGAGTGAGGGTCAGATCCTTGGATTAGTCACCTCTTCTTGAGGTGGATACTAAGTAAATCTTTGACGTTAGCGTTTGCTTTTGTATTTTCCGCTATAACAACTCATCAACCAAGTGAATGGAGCTAATCACCCCTCTTTAGCTCCTGAAGTGACCCAACAAAAGTGTCAAGTCTAGAGGCCTCCAGCTATCCACCACTTCCCACTGCTACTCTAATTCTGGTACTTCTAGCTACACAACTAAAGAACATAATTCTATGAATATTGTCTTTGCTTCAACATCATCTACAATAATATCATGAACATTGTTGGTGCAATTTACACTAACGATCTAACTTAGATTTTGATGAATGACAAGTGAGTTTCAAGCATTGGAAGATGCCTTGACACTGTTCATGGAAGGCACCTTCGGTTCATAGAAGGTGCCTTCCATAGGATAAAGTTTAGAACTCATCGATGATAAGGAGAAACAAACTCGGGATCAGATTTCTCAGGATAGAGGCACCTTCAAGCCTATGGAAGGCGCCTTCCACACCCTTTATAAGGGCATCTCAACCAAGCTTCAAAACACAACTCATATACAAGCTTCTACGCGTCCGATTGAAGTTCTGACTACTCCAGCTTCCTGCTATGACTCTACTATGATGCTGCAATGCCCGTCCACTGCTAAGAAGCCACCCAAACACCAAGCTCGAGCTGACCATTTATGAAAAAGTGTTTGGTAACTTTAAATTTTTGTACTTGACTATTGCAAAAGGATAAGTATAGTATGTTGCACTTACTCCAACTTTCTTTGTACTTGATTTTCTCTTTTAGCAATTTTGAAAGAGGTATTTTAGTAGATTACCCATCGATAGGTCCGCGGGATCTAGGTCTTGGAGTAAGAGTCGTTGAAGGCTCTGAACCAAGTAAAACCGACCGTGTCTATTTCTGTCTTCTTACTTACTTTTAATTTTTGTGTCTTTCCACTACATTTACTTTGATCTCAGAATAAAAATAATTTTTTTTCAAAACCATATGATTCACCCCCTCTCACATGCGACTCGATCCAACAGAAGCAGTAGCCTCCATTCCTTGCTAACTCGACAATATATAAAATTGCTTAAAATGGCGAGGGCGCCAGTTGGAGGACTAGGCCTTGAAGGGAGAGTGATAGAAGTCCTAGGTGACTTCAAACGAATGGAGGTTGGCTGAGTGGGCAAAGACACTGGTGCTTTCCCAACTGGCCCAGGGTCCTGTGTGATTACTGAGCGCCCGGGTGTGAGATCAGTCGGTCTTGTATCAGAAGTTCGTTCTAAACCTGGGGTGATTAACGAAACGCCTAAAGTTTGCATCGGAGAAAACTGAGTAGGCAAAGATTTTGGTATTATCTCAATTGTTCGGGTATATGGGGTAATGGCATAGGATGCAGGTGTGAGAATGGTCGGTCTCATCATAATAATTCTAGAACGATATCGATGACATTTTTGAGATCCCGGCTCTTTACCTTTAGTAAAAGAAACCTTGGTCATATTAGAGGAAGTCCACTCGATGGTTGGTTGCTCGGATAGATAAATATCCAAAGTCTCTGACTGTGGCCTTTTACGCTTGAATGTGAGGGGGGTATCTAAATCAAAAGAGCTAGAAGAGGAGGTTTCTTTGGAAGGATCTATAGGGGGTAGATTGTCGGCAGAGGTCGATGCTTGCTCGGCTTCGCAATCCTTTAGAGTGCCTCAATCCGTTGGTTCAAAACATCATCCTTTAGCTGAGTACATTTAGAAAGAAAGGATGAGGTGATAGCCTCCGCTACAATAATAAGCAAATATCATAAGAAAAACCTTTACATATAACTAAGGAAGAGATGAAGATTTCCTACTAAAAGTGACACTTAGCTCAAGGTTGGCCAGGGTAAGCCCAAAAGCATATAACAAGCACTCTATGATTAGCTCGGTAGGATGAATTTTAGGCCTCTTAGTCTCTCTAAAGCTTGGCGCAAGGCTAGACCGGTGAGGATATTGGCCAAATTTGGGATAGAGGAAAGATTTTGTTGCTAGGTCATAGGGCAAGGCAAAGAGACTGGTAGTCAAATGAAGAAGAATTTATCTTGTCATTCGCTCTAAGCTAGAATCCTATCAAATAAAGTCGTCTTAGAGAGGACGTGAAAATAAAATAGGTCATCCATCACTTGTTGAGGATAAAAGTAATCATAAAATAGATGTGGAGATAGAGGAATGTCAAATAAACGGAAAATGATAGTGGTGGCACTCAGAATGCTAAGGAAACTCGGGAGAAGTTGATGAAGTAGCAGATGGAAATATTGGCTAATTGTGATAAACAAAAGGTGGATAGGGAAGCGTAGCCCCACTATAACTTGCTCCTTAAAAATAATGACTCTTTATGTTGGAGGAAGGTAAGGGTGATCATCGATGTTAGGTATAACTATGAAAGTAAGCGTTCCGTGGCAGAAATTGAGGTCGTGAGCATCCACGATGCTGAAGTCTGAGGAGTAATGCATATACCATGTGTTATCCTCAGCCATTTTTGCAAAGAGAATGAGATGAGTCTGGGAAGTAAGAGAATAGTCAAGTAAAGGTAGCGAGGAAAGAGAAAAAGAAGAAGAAGAAGAAGTTAAGAAGGTAAAATTCTAGAAGCCTTTGTTATGGAAGTCCCTAAAAGTCACCTTTTAGACAAGGTCGTCAGATTATAATAATAAATAGGCAAGCTAAATTTTGGATTGTGAGATAGGAAGATGAAATAACGAGTATGGGAAAATACGTGCACTTATAAAAATAACATATGCACACATGTCACCCGCAGAAAGCCTGCGGTGCTAGTTGATTCAACAAGTAGTCCTCTCGAAGCGCCAGCATCTTTATCGAGGCAAGCCTTATTTTTTGTGCCACACTCTCAAAAGCCCGGCTAGTTATAAGCCTGAACGAGTTCTTAGGACTTGCCTAGGAGAATAACAAGGAAACTTACAAGGAAAAAGTCCGTACGGATGCATGCTAGACCGATTCTTAACTCCGAGCGAGGTTCATGTCGAATGGACTTAGTCCCGTCCATCTTCCAAGATTGGATGAATGGTCTTAAAAATTATAGTTGGCCAGATTTTGATCTGGATAGACTCACGCTGCTCTTAGTACATCATGCACACTCAAGAAAACACACAAGTTATCGAGACCCAAGTCGTTGGGCAAATGAACATTAAAACAAAGACACAAAACAAAATTAAAAGTTTGATAGTTCACCATCACAAGCAAAAAGATGGAGTCTTGATTCATGACCAAAAGAAAAGATTATTACATAGTCAATCATAGCAAATTAAAATAGTTTTGGAAACAGATTGGACAGAGCTTTATTGTTTATCCTCTTGTGGTCAAGAAAGTGGGCAGGAGGATCAGAAGCTAAGTGACCACCTTCCTTTAATTGTTCCACCACGCCCTCTGCTCTGAGAAGAAGTGCTTTGCTGTGGAGCGGGTGATGGACACATTGAACTCAGGTGTTTGGAGAAGGGTTATCTTCCTCGCTTCAAAGCACTCATCTTCTCCTATTAGGTAGGCTTCCAACTCCACCCGGGAAGCTGTTAGCTCAACTAAAATATCTGCTAATTCTAATTCTTTGGTAGTTAATGCAGTCTGAGCGATTACTAGATCCGAGTGTGAATCATCTCGGGCCACCAACTGAGAAACTTTGGTAGCTAACTCAGCGTTATGAATAGCCTTTCGCTCCATCAGTTGAGAGGATAGGCGATCAGATTCGATGATTTTTTCAGCTAGCTCTATCTTCATATTCATCCGGAGGAGTATATCTAATTGAAGTTTAGATTCAGAGATATCCAAAGTGATATTTAAGCTGGTCGTCTTTTTTAGTTCAATGTTCGCCAATCGATGAGTCTCTTGGAGCTGAGTTTCTTGCTCACTCAATCAAGCAGAGGAGGGAGTCATAGCAGCTTCAGAAATTTGTTGCTTTAGTGATTCGTTTTCCTATGCTATGGAGTATAATTGTTGGGCATCACTCATTTTAATCGCCCAGCTCCGAAGGAAAGAACAAATAGCATTAGAAACATTCAAGGTGGGAAGTGGTAGGTTAAGATACTTCACCTTGGTTCGTACGAAAGCATATTCATCTTCTAACTCCCTAGGAGTTAGCTCGCTGAGTTGGTTTCTAGCATGCTCTCAGGCTTCTATTAAATGACCCCTCAGAAGTATCTAATAGGTCGGGAGGGAGAGTTGAGGGAGAAGTTGTGGCCTAGACAGACATCACATCAAAAGTAGTTGAAAATTGATGGGGATATCTTGACACGGTAGAACGCGAAGGAGTCTTCGCATGGGGAGATATGACAAAGGCGAGGTCTATCAACTCGTCTGACAAGGAAATGACCTCCTAAGTTCGGGCAGGCTCCTACATTGGACTAGCAAAAGGAAGAGCGGACAAGGTCCGCTCGAAGGATTGCTCTTTTACTTCCTCCCGGATGGGCTCTTCCCGGACGGGAGATAAATGTGCGAAAGGCACCTCTACCGAGGGTGTTTCGGTTGAAGACACTAGTTCTTCTGGGATTTCAGAGTGGACAAGTTTGCACCTTTTGCATCTTTTTAGAGGAACATCCTCCCCCTCCAAGGGAGAACCTTCGGACATTGGAAGCGGATGGGAGGGCAATTCCTTAGAAACAGTGGCCAAGTTGGACTCAGCTACAAGACTCTTGAATGCCTCACTGGTAAGGGTGGCTGATTGTAAGCCTTGCTGGGCCTATAGCGCTCGCTCTTTAGCACATATTTCCTCCTCTTCCATGTCGATCGAGTTATTGACCAAAGCAACAAAAATGGCATTCACTACATAAAATAAAGAATACCTTAGTTTGTGATAATATAGTGACCAAGTTATCGAAGCTTACCGAAGGAGCCAAGAAGCTTCTTGCGTATAGGACTCAGGCCAAACAAGTGCAGGAGTCCTTCGCGTAGCCATAGGTGGATCTTAAATTATTGACTGCTTAGTTTGGGAAAGTATGTGATATAAGCAGTGACCTGTTTGTATTCCCTATGTCAGGGAGGGGAGGAAAGGAAGATTGCTAGTTGGTCGGCCAAAAGGCAGGTTTAGGCATTTCAAAAAAAAGAAATGTAATTTCCAACCCTTATTCGAAGAGGGCATGTCTTTGAAAAAGACAGACTTGGGGCGAGATTGAAAAAGGAAAACTCCTAGTTCTGATTTTTTATAATACGAAAACAGAAAACAAATTGGGTGCAGAGGTAATGCTTAATAGAAGAAATAACATAAATGTGCCACATAGGGCACGGATGGCATTCGGGGCGAACTATTGTAGAGAGATACGAAAATACTGACTCATAGCTGATAGGAATGGAGGAACAGGAAAACGAAGAACGACGACTAATTGGTCCACAAAAAGGTGATGTGATGATCAGGAGGATGATGAGGATGGGCGGTAGGAGAAGGTATGACAATTCGATAGCTCTCAGGGATTTCATACCGAGAATGAATGTAAGCTTTATTAATAGCATCAAAATCCGAAAAGGTCAGGGTATACCAAGGAGCAAAGGATTCTTCAGTCATGGGAAAACACAAAGTAAAGAAAGAACAAAGGACATACTAGTGACCAAAAAAGGAAAGAGGGGGGAGCACCGTGAGTGGAAGGTGAGTGGAAGATCACCGGAAAGAAGATTGAATAAGGCAAAAGGCAAAGTGTTGCGAACAAGGGTTGTTTATGGTTTTTATAAAGTATAATTCAATTGTTGCCGTTGGGTTGAAATGACATGCAATGGATCATTGATCTGCATGAAGAGAGAGATCGTTTATCTATACGAGGAGACATACGTCATAAGCTATTTCAAAAAACAAAGGGGGGCACATGACATCAACCCATAAATAAGCTTTTATGATGAAAGTGACAACCAAATCATTCCTCTATCCATACATCTCTTCACGCGTCCTTGGTACTATCTCCTGAGTAGCTGACCATTAGAAAGTAAGTTTTAAAAAAATCACCAAGTCCTTAGGGACTAAAGGAGAGTACAAATTGCTAAATGACCTTGACGAAAGGGATGAGTGGTCGGAAACTAAACTGGAGTCCAGTCAGTCTACTACACCTCCTTCGACTAGACTTGAAGAGGAGAATAGTGATATGAGTTATGACGAGCGAATCCAGGGGATAACTGGGCACCCAGAGTCAAGATGACATGACGGTCAAAGCTGCATCCCCTCACCTGGCTTTGATTAATCGTCTAGTGCTAAGGTTCTTAGATCCAATCCGACCGAGTTATAAGCCAGCCGAGGAGAGACACACGACCGACCTTATAGTCGATCGAACCTGATGAGTTTAGTGCCCCAAGGGTGATTGGCTCCTATAGCGCCCTAAGGACGATTAGCCCATAAAGCCAACTGAGATAAAGGACGGTCAGCCTTACGTGTCGGTCGGATTGACCGACTCACTCCATAGTAGACCAACTGTGAGTATGGTCAGGCGGAAGGTCAAACTTTGCACTTCGTGTGAGTCTCCTTGTGCACACCCAGACGACCCTGATTGCTAGACGCATTAATCGGTTTCCATGCAACTGTATGTGTGTGTGTATCCATCCAGTTGTAAAGTCAAAATAAGTTCCTACTCCTCGGCCGTATAGAAAATCGGCTAGGTATAATGTAGCCTAACTTAATACATTGACTAAATTGCTCAGAACGCAGCTCCATTTCTCGGGGTAGCCTATTATAGGCCTGGTCGGCTAAAAAGATAGTCAGTCCTACAACATCTAACCTTATATTATTACTCAGACGTATTTCCAGTAAATCATTGGTTATCAGAGGGACTTCTAGGAATCATGGGGCGTCGTATTATTTCTCAAAATGGATGTCTCAACGCTGCACAGAAAATAATCAAGTGGTTTAATATCGAGACAGATATAAAGGTGGTCGGCCCTACTGGCCGGCCAAGATACAGGCAGTATAATACACAACAGGGTAGATTATATAGAATGTAATCGAGCAGCTCAGCAGAGACGGACCGACCAAGATATACTTGGCAGACAACATCCTAATAACCTGTCAGAATAACAACTATGTGTTAGAGAATATTTTTCTTTGAGGATCATCGTGTCTCCCATTAGTAGACTAATTGTAACAACATATTCTTTTAACAGCCTCACAAATAATAGAAGTTATAAACGATAAAAGAGGTACACATGTGGGTA
>JBBMJZ010409499.1:0-12506 GCA_037833815.1 Zingiber zerumbet
TTTTTTCTCTTATTTTCCTCTAAGGGTAAAAAAGAAAATTTAGGTTCATTCCGATTGAAAATATTCAACTAACCAAATATTATTTTTAAGAATGATGTTCAAACTCATACCCATTCTCATTCCATAATACTATGATACTTATCCCCATTCTTATTTTTAGGAGAGAATCAAACGCCACCTCAGATATTTTTCATCTAATTTGAGTCGAATTTCTTTCAGATTTATCGCTTAAACAAGGAGAATGGAAGAAACCGACACACTAAAAGGATCGATCCAACCGAAAAGGATTTTATTTTCATGGCTTCGTGGCCCAACATCCACAAGACAGTCTGATATTTACAAAGAAGAATACACAATTGAGGAATTTGACTAAAATCTTCACACACAAAGAAAAAAAAAAACAAGGTTCTATCAATGATTTAGATCACACAAACATGCTAAGCATTAACAGATTGCTCATTTAGGAGTTCTTTACCAGTTCTCCTTGGCGATCTTTGACTTCTCGAATATGAACTTCCCTTCTTTGTACTTTTGTGTTTCTTCGTATGCTCTTTCGTACTTCCATCCCAACACCTCGCGACAATCACGGCAGTAGATATCAGCAACCGTGTGAAGTCCTGTCGTTAGCTGCCTATCTTCCTTTGGGCCCACCATTATGTTCATGGCGTGAGAAAACAGAAAGGCACGCCCGGTCCTCCCCTGATGAGACATCGACAATTAGCCGAAAATAGGAGTGTCATAAGAAGATTCCTAGTGGAGGATGGACGGTAGAATTTATCGAGCCCCCGTATCTTCTATTGTATAGAATAGAATGATATACTTCAAGCAAGTTAACAAAGACTATCTAGTTAATAACATCCACTAATATAGTCTAGATGATGAATCTATGATGCCCCCGCAGGCATAGTTGAGATGGTAAGTGGATGGAGGTTTGCTACCAGATGATGAATTTATGAGCTTTTTCATTTCTAGTGAAAAATGATAGTTTATCTTCTACCATAGAAAATTATTTGCTACTTTGCTTCGAATAAGCCAAATACCATATTAGTCCTATCTATTCAAAATTGATCAATGGCAAATTGAAAGGATAAACATATAAAGAAGATGGAAATGTGAAAGGATTACCCTTTGAGTTGTCTGCTTGAATGGATGCAACTAAAAAGGATGATAACTTTTTCACAATCAATGTGTTAATTAATGAGTTATGAAGGATTGATACTTAAATTTCTCTCTTGGATTCCTCTTTCCACTTGTATTGTCAAAGGAAAAGGCAAAAGAGTATCAATCCTTCCAACCAGAATGACTTAGTTTTAGAGAACTTTTGTTTGAGCATAAAATTATATTGAGATTAAAAAGGTTTCACAAATCAGAGCGTTATAAAAAAAGAACACAGTAACAGATTTATTACGCTTCCTAATTTTGCATTTCATTTTTCAGAAACAAATAAGACATCAAAAATGCAACTGTAAGAGATTCAATTCACCTGGAAAGCTTTCGATATGATATCATCATGGAGGGAAACATCGTTTCCACAGTTGCTGCAGCTGTAAACTCGAGGCCCTCCCAAGTTCGCCATTAATCGCGCCGCAGTCCCAACCGCCCTAAATCGAACAAACCCACAAAGTTAGCACCTTCCAGGAAAAACCTTAAACCCTAGAACACTTGCATAGCACAGGAAGCAACAGGCCAAAGATCGCAAAAGCCTGAAAACCCCAAACCCTACATCGAGTAAAAGACAGATATATCGATCGCCGACCGCCGCTTGTTCGAATGGATCGTAGGAGGCAGGGATTCGGAAGAAAGGCGGACAAAGAACAAGGCGGTTGGAGAGCCGAGCAAGAAAGAAGACGAAAGTGAGAAGTCGCGGCCAAAGCGACGAAACAATTAATCAAACAAAAATCCGCCCTCTGATGGCATAAACGACGAAATGAAACGAATTTGACTGCAAAAAATCTCAATTTCGAGCATAGATTCTTGAGCAAAGTATGATTTTGTACCTTATACCTTGATTTGAGGGGATTGAAAAGGAGATTTGGGGTTTCCTGCCGTGAGAAAGGAGAGAAGTGATAGAACTGCGTGCTCTCTCTCTATATCCGTTGATTTGTTCGGTGATTAAAATGCATGGGTCGTGTCCGTACGCTTATATCGGATCGGGTCTAAAATCGGCCTAAGCGACCCGGCGTGGGCCGCATGGGCCATTGCCTGTTATTTTTACATATAAACTTTTTATTTTGAATTTATTTTATTATTATTATTATTAACTCTTATTTAATTATTTTTCATTATGTAAAAAATGATGAAAAATAACGAGGGTATTCTGTAAGATATCCGTTTAAAAAAAAAACAGACCACGTATAGTTTGCTCTCCACGATAAATAGTATGAATGAATGATGAATCCAACAAAAAGTCTTGAGATATTTATTACTATAGAGTATCCCTGTCTCATGACCATCTGCAAGAGATTAAATTGAAATTGAGGATTTGTATTTTTTTAAAATATTAATTAATTCGAGTAATTATGGTCTTGATTTTAAAAATCTAAATTTGATTAAATCAATCGGTATATTGCAACATCATTACTATAGAATATGGAGGACGAATCCTCTTATCCGTAAATTGGAGATTAAGGGATAGTCCAATTTTCTAGACCCTTAATTTGGATGGACCTCATTTATTCATAGGTGGAGTCAATCCAAATCAAGGATCCATGTGTAATGGATCATTCCTTGGTCCGTAAATTTCGGACCAGAAGATCTCTACCGTAAAATATGTAAATATCAATTGACAATTAGACTTACAAAATATAATAAAATATTTAAAAAATGATTATTGAACTCAGATGTCCATCCTCAATCTCAATAGATAATTTTAATTTTTGACTAAATTATATATATATATATATATATATATATATATTCTCCTGCGGCTTCGTGCGGCAGGAGAGCATATATATATAAAATATTTTATTAGACGTCTGGCTGACCTCTTATATATAAAAAATCATTGTATTAATACAAATGTCTTTATAATGTATCTTCTTTGTGAGACCGTCTCCTGAGACCGTTTTGAAAGGCTGCTAAGACATGGTTTAATTTTTTTTTACTCCAAAAGTAAACGCCAAATTCAGTCAGAAACGTCTAGTTCATTTAAATAAATAACTAACTCATCCTATAAAAAGAGTTAAAAATATCAAAATTAATTCATAGTGTAAAAAGAGTTAGACGAAGAAGGAGGACTCCTCTCCTAAAGTTCAAATTATCAGAGCATATTTAATTTGCTCTCTACAATCAGTAGCGTGAATGAAATTCATCGTGTCCTTTCGGACAAGCGTATTCATTTTTTATCATCATGAATGAAATTCAATAAGTTTCTCATGGATCGAATTTAAAAGTTTAGTTAGGTTAATTTAGAAATTTATTTTTTTTTTAAATATCGATTAATTCAAGTAATTCTATTTGATCTCAATTATAAAATTCTAAAATTGACTAAACTGACTAAATCGGAAAAAAAAGACTTACTGTATTGTTAGATTGATTGATGTAAATTATTATGTCCGCTGGATTTTTAAAAAAATAATAGAATATTTAACAATTAATTATTAAAATCGAACAATTTTATTAGTTTGGAAAAAAATTAATTTATCCTGTGATATATCTAGTGATGCTGAATTAGCTACATTATAATAAGATCTTACTGACCTGAAGAATATCTAATTGAAGATGAGAAGAAACAACATTTCCCAAAGATTAGTTATTAAAATTTTGAAAACATGGAACGTAAAACTAGGATAAATGAGTGACTCGACCTTGCACTTAAAACTTTGACTTTATATTTAGAAGTTATTAAACTTTTATTTCGAATTTATTTAATTATTATTAGCTCTCTCCATTTCTAAACATGTTTAAAGTTAATTAATTCAATAAATTAGTCAAACTTATTTATTAATTAATTTTAGGCAAATTGGACGAACAGTTCTTATCAAAGTAAACACTAAATTCACTTAGAAACTTTAGTTCATTTAAATAAACAACTAAGTCATCCGGAAAAAAAAAACTGAAAAAAGAATAAAACTAACTCACCGTGTAAAAAGATATGGAGAAGAATGAGGACCATTATCTGTCTTGAAGGTCAAAGTAGAGCATATTTAATTTGCTCTCCACAATACGTAGCATAATAGCATGAATGAAATCTAACATGCGCAGTTTGTATTCGGTGGTGGTTTACTAAATAAATAAAAAAAATATACATTCAGTTAATTATCCTCAGGTTAATTAGTCTAATCCTATAAAATTTTTCCACATGTACAACAATACAATAACAACCAACCCTTTACCCACTAGGTAAGGTCGGCTGCATAAATCCTTTTACGTCATTGAGGTATATCTCTTATTATATCATCATTTATATTTAAATAAAATTTATCTTGTTTTATCGTTGCTAACAAAGTCTTTTTTGATCTTCCTTTTTTTCGTTTGATATGCATATTTATCATAGTTTCACATCGCCTAACTGGAACATTTATTGGTCGTCTAAGTACATGTTCGTACCATCTTAAACGTGTCTTTCGGAGTTTTTCCTTAATAGATGCAACTCTAACTTTCTCTCTAATGCTCTCATTTTTTATTTTGTCCATCCTCGTATGTTCACACATCCACCTTAACGTCCTCATCTCTGCAACTCTCATTTTCTGCTCATGTGCTCGAGTCATAACCCAACATTCAACTTCATATAACATAACAGGTCTAATTGTCATTTTGTAGAACTTCCAAGTTTTAAATGTACTTTAATAATCTGATAGAAGATGTTCTCCATTTCAACTTGCTTGTATTCTATGTAAGACATCTCTCTCGAGCCCTTTTGCAAAAATGATCCTAAATACTTAAAGCTCTCAATTTCAGACAACTCATCATCTCATATCTTAACAATTATTTCACTACGTCTAATATTATTAAACTTAATTCCATATATTCTTTACTCTGCTACGTCTAAAACCATTCAAGTTTAGCATTTACTCCTTCATGTGTCTCATCTAACAAAATAATATTATATATAAACAATATGTATCATGGTACCGTGTCTTTGATGTGTATGTTCGTCCATGATTAATGTAAAAGGATTGAGACTTAAAGTTGATCTTTGATGTAACCCTATCTTTATGAAAAGTGCTTCGATTAATTCATCTAAAGTCTTCACTCTATATCCTTAAATAGTTCAATATATGTTACGCTAACACCTCTCTTTTCTAGAACTCTCCATATAATTTCTTTTGAAACTCTATCATAAGTTTTTTCAAGGTACTACTATGTGTAGATCTTGCTTTTGTTGTTAATACTTTTCAATTAGTTGTGATGTATAGTTTCTATTGTCAACCTTCCGAGCATGAATCTAAATTGATTTTCGATCCCACATAGTTTCTTTCCTTAATCTTGTCTCTTTTCCAAAATTTCATGGCAAGACTCATTAGTTTAATATCCTTATAGTTTGCACAATTTTGTACGTCTCATTTGTTCTTATATAAGAAAACTACCCTCTAGATATTTTTTTCATTTTCAATATCAAATTAAATTACTTTGTAAATCATTCAATACCTCGTCTCCCAATGTACTTTCATACCTCTATCAAAATATCTGATCTAACTACTTTTACATTTTACATCTCATTTAAAGCTTGTTCTATGTATGAAGTTTGAATCGTATAATAAAAATTTAAATTTCAATACTTATTTGACTTACTTAAATTATCTAAGTTAAGTTGATCGCCTAAAGCTTTATTAAAAAATTAATAAAAATATATCTTCCACTGCTCTTTTATTTCTTCATCATTTACTAATACCCTATTGCATTCATCTTTAATACATTTTATTGGAATAAGATCTTTTTCTTCCCCTCTCTCGCTTTAGTACAACCGAAAACCATGAACCTTTAATAAACAAATGTGATGAAATCTATAATCAATGGGAAAAGATTTATTGATGTTGTATTAAAATTGTGTTCAAAATTAAATTCACTTACCTATCCATAACAAGACGGACAATGTACTCCTTAGGCATATTAGGAAGTTGCCTTGCAAAGATATTCTTCAATCCTATCAACCTAGGCATAACCAAAAAAAAGGAACAATTACTTATAGCTATAAAATTGAGTTATGTTTTCAATTCCACGTTAAAAATTTAAAATAATTAAATGAATATTTAATGTTATTTCTATAATTTAGACAAAATTACCAAATCATATGTTCATCAACACCATCATTCGCATAGCACAAAAATTTGAGCCTCACGGCATCTTCCTGCAAAGTACCTAGATTGTCAATTCATTCTAATTTCAAATAACTAGTGAAACTAACATATATTAATCCACGACAAAATAAGAGTTTGAAGGTCAATCAAATCCAATGAAAATTACAAGTCAAAAATGGTGTCAAAAATATGAACAAGTGGATGCAAACATGATATTACTGAGTCTAGTATTTTATGTTTTAAAATGAACACAAATATAAATGCTAAACTTCAAGACCAAAGATTTCAGCTCCCTAGCAATATTTTTCTAGAGAGCACAAGAAATTTCCTGATAATTAGTAAGCTAACCAAATTGTTAAAAACTAAAAGTTTGGTTAAGTGCTTACCACTAAAATGGAGAAATAAAGATAGTCTTAACTATAACTTAATGTTCAAAAATAATGCCTACTACTTTAGATAATCCAGCATAAAGGCATATATATGTGACAAATAGGCATTTCAACTGTATAGCATGTAAGAACATATTTAACCTTGCTACTGATAATGAAGAAAATGCACTTCTAATTTTTCTTTTCTTAGTCCATCTTTTCTCATGCTATAAGGCACTATCTTCAATTAGTTCAAAGTAAAGGATAGTTTTCCTTTAGCTCCATCAAAAATGTACAGAACTTCTCCCTTATAATTAAAGATTGTCATGCATAGTTTACTGAATGTGGTATGTAAAAAAATGTATATGACAGTACCTCTTGATTTACTTGTAATCAAAGAAACATTCTCACAGATTACATATATCAGCAAACAACTCGGAGAAAATTTTCAATCTAGAATCTAGATGCATTATAATGGAGTTGGACTTGCAAAAGATTTAGATAAGAATTGAAAGACCAAGAACATTATATTTTGAATTGTTTATAAGGAAATAAAAGGTTTCTATAGGTTCCACAGATCAGTTTATAACAAAGCCAAGTTGCAATTTGAACCAAGTAAAGGCTCTTTGTTTCCTTATTTTAACCTCTAATGAGCTATGAGAGAAAAAAAAATGAGGAGAAAAAAAAGAACAAAACAAAGAAAACACACGTTAGTTTTCAGTAATCACAGTCAGCAAATTAGAAAGAAAATTCATAGGTCATTATCAATTTAAGAAAGAGATTATATCATTATCCTTAATGTGGAACATGGTCCCAATCTGTCCCTCATATGTATAAAATTTGGCTAATTTTTTTTTTTTAAATGAACCATAAAATTAGGCAGATTAGCATAAAGCAATCAGGCCTCAGTGTCATGCTAAGACTCTTCATATGCTCTCTCCACATACGTGTCAAACAGTCACTTTGAGTCAACACCTGAGATCTATGTCATACCCTTAGAACCACATCCATGTCAGATAATTGTACATGAATACAAGTAACATAGATTCAGGATGAGTGATCATTCAAAGAACTAATGGCTTAAATAAGATAGTCAATTGAGAACAGACCTCAGTTCAAGACTGATATTGGACTATTCAAATACCCTTTCTGTAGTGTTGAGCATCGACACTTTGAGTCAACACCCATGTGTCAAACACTTAAAACCACAACTGAATCAAATAATCATACAAGAATACAAGGAACTAATCAATAAACAATATAGTCAATTGAGTAAATGTTAGTGAATCAATGTTAACTAGTGTTCTGCCATATTGGTGGTTTTTAACCACTAAATGCTAAACAAGGTGGAATCATAAACGGTGCATTCACTCTCATTACATGTGACATGCACTCTGATTGCTCACAAGAATTGTCACAATATATATTACTAAGTAAATGCATAATCATCTAAGTAAATTGCCAAAATAAACTGACTTCGCACAATTGTGCTTGACGTGAACCAAGTGACGCCAAAATAAATTAATTGAAACCGTAGGAAGGAACAACTGTTCAACCTCATCATATAAGTAATGCAAAAGATCACTAAAGCAGAAGTTAAACAGACCAACCTCCCTCTTCAGTCCTTCCTCTCTGGCAATATAAGCCCCGCTGGTCTGTATATTCTCAGTAAATATACTCTTCACCTCCTCCTTAACAATGATACCAGGGATTGAATTCACAGTGGAGATGTTTTGCTGGGCCAATTGGCCGACCGTCCCACGGTCATCTTTACTGCCCGAAGACTGCATCCCAGCACCTGCAGGTTCAATCTTGACTGTCGGGTTCTCGGTTTTTGGGGGCTTGGTGCTTCTAATATTTCCGAGTCCGGAAGGGGCCGAAGCATTCTCGAGGCGGGCAGCTGTGAAGACACGCATCGAGTCATTGTCTTCTTCCTCCTCCTCTTCCTCCTCGTCAGCCTCCTCCTCGGAATCGTCTTCCTCCTCCCTCGCGCTGACACTATCAAGGTCATCGTTGGAGGTGAGGGCACCGGTGTCGGATAGGGAAAAGGGGGCAGGAGCAGGTGCTGCGGCGGAAGCGCCACCGGCAAACTTGCGTTTGTGATGGACGGAGCTGGAGGCGGAGGCAGAGTGCGACGGTGACGCGGACTGGGAGCGGATGGGGGCGGAGTGGCCGTCCATCTGCTCTAGGGTTTCGCCGACGACAAAGGAGAAGGGCAGCCCGACGAGGGAGGGGTATGTATGGAAGTCTGTTGATTGACCCAGATTTGGTATTTACTTCATATTGTGCAAACATATCGATGAGCGCAAAAACAGAAGAAAATAAAAATCAATGAAAACCATCCTCCAATTGTAGTAAGACGTCATCATTTAATCTTCGACTATAATATTTATAATTTCTTGAATGCTTATGGATGTCAAGATATTTATAATTTGATTCTTAATTATAATATATTTATAAAAAAAATTTAAATGCGAGTGCAACTATAAAATATTGAACTTTTAAGCATCTTGCCATATGCATTTCTGATTTATCCTAGCAATCGATAGAAAACTTTCCTAAGATAGAACCGATCGTCCTAGATTCGGTGTTACTTAGTTTATCATTTTTTCTTCTTGAAAGCTTATAGCGTCCGTAAGAACATCCACATTTAGTAGGGATGTCAAAAATGAACCCGACCCGACGACCCAACCTCAGTCGACCTAAAAGAAATCAAGTTCGGATTGGGCATTTTTGGGTTCAGATTGGAGGGTTTTCGAATTGAAAATTTTCGAGTTGGATCGGGTCGGATTCGAGTTGATCCGAGCTGACCTAAATATAGGGTTTAGTGAATTTTTTGAGATTAAATAAAATGATGGAGTATTGAGATAAAAGTGAAGAATTATAGGAAAAATAGCCAAAAAAAGTCCTTTTGAATTGGGTTTTCGGGTTATCCGGGTCGAGTTTGGGTTGGTCGGATTTGGGTTCGGGTTTAGGGGTTTCGGGTTGAATTCGGGTCGAGTTGAGTTCGAGTTAAGTTAAAAAAAAAATCAACTCGACCTAACCCGACTTGACCCATCTAAATTGACACCCTTACTATTATGCCTCTTTTCTTTTAAGTTGTCATTATTTCTTTAATGTTAATTGCTTATGCGTAACTAACTTATATCCTTGTTAAGTTCAAAAAGTAAAATATTGTTCTATTTTATTAAAGGGCTATTCATCCCCTCTAGTTGGCCTAACGCGAATCATCAAGTGGTATCAGAGCTCAACCATATCGGAAGAACTAACTGTCGTCTGAAGTACAAAGACGATGGTTGAACCCAACATCTACTAGCCTAAGTTCAAGGGGGAGTTTGCAACTTGGAAAAAGAAGATGGAGGTATTCTTCAAAATAGATTTCGATTTACTTTTAATAATAAAATATAGTTTTGTAGCACCTCAAGATCAGCAAGGAGCCAACAAAGAAGAATATCTGTGGACAAAAAAAGAGCAAGTCAACTTTGTGGCTAACGACAAGATAGAATTCCATCTGCTGAGCATTCTACCATTACAAGAAGTCAATCAGATCAGAGCCTACGAGTAAGTTAAATACTTCTGGAAAAAATTCTTGGAATTGCACAAAGGGACCTCGGAGGCGAAACTCGCAAGACGGGATCTGCTCCAGAACAATATCAGCAACTTCCAAATTGAAGAAGGTGAAACAGTTGCACATCTATATCGAGGATCAAAGAACTGATCACCAGACTCACGAATCTCGAAGAAAAGATAACAAACTGAGATTTGTTAAGATACGCTTTAAATGCATTTATGAGAATACCTGAGTGGGCATCGATAGTCGACTCGTTCTACATCTCTAAGGACCTCGAGGTGAGTACTTTAGAAAATTTGTTTTTTATGTTTGAACTTCACGAATCAAGATGTGCAGGCTTAAAGAATAAAGAAGAAAAGACGGCTCATAACCTAGCACTGAAGGCTAACTAGAAAGGCAAGCCAGATTTAGACACGTTACTTGACGAAGACAAAGCCGCATTTATGGTAAGAAAATTTGGTAAATTTCTTAAAACTAACAAATTTAACAAGTTGTAGGCTAAGAAACATTCACGAAGCAAACAAAGGGTGCGATGTTATAACTGCCAAGAAGAAGGGCATATAAAGGACCACTGTCCAAAATTGAACGACAAGGGAAAAAAATAAAGGACTGACCTATACGAAGCACAAAAATCTAAAGGCGACGTGGGATGAAATATTGTCATCAAAATCGGAAATTGAAGCCTACAGGCTACGCCAAACTTCCATTGATGGCAAGTCACCAAGAAGACGATGAAGTGAGCTCATCCGAAATGAGCATCGAGAGCATCAATGAATGGAGAGACACTTCAAAAGGAAGCAGCAATACAGGGGGAGCATTGGATAATGAGATCGACAAAGTAAGTCAGGTACAATTTCTACATCTTGACAAATTATATAAGTGTATAAAAATATTTACAAAAATTCTTGTTAGTTAGAAATTGAAAATGAAAATTTTGAAAAGGAAAATGTATATTTAAAAATAACTTTGGCAAAATCTTGTTGATTAGAAGATTTCAACAAACTAAAAATTGAAAATAAAAAATTAAGGGATCAAATAAAAAAACTTGAAAAAAATCTAGGAACTATTAAGGGCTAAATTGGTATTTCAAATATCATAAGGGTCAAATTAAAAAAATAATAAGAAAATTTATTCCTAGAAAATTATCTAATTAATCAAGTAGGTAGGAACCTATATTGAATTTTAAAATCATGCTTATGTTAAATTTTCATGCATATGTTAATTTTAATTTACCTTAATAGTTATTTGCATGCTCAAAATTGTCTATTTTTTCAAATAAATTATTTTGTAACATTTCTCTTCAAAATTAATTATATCTTAATTTTTCCTTGAAAAATTATTTTATTATTTATCTAGGAAAAAATTTTAGATTCTTTGACCCTTAATAAATTTTCTATGAATTTTTCCCAAAATATTAATTTTAATATTAAAAAAACAATCTTTGAAAATTTAATTTTTCTAAAGATATAAATTCTATTTTAAATACCGAGAAAAAGTTACAAGAATTTGAAAGCTAAAAATCTATTTATTAAGTATTTTTTTTAAATACATCTCTTTATATAAAATAATTTATTTATTAATTTTGTTTAATCATGAAAATTTTATTACTACTTTAGATAAATATGTTTAACCATGACAAAGATTTTTAAAAATTTTTAACAATTAAAGATAATTTTTAATTTATTTTTTCAAAAATTGGTTTTTAATTCGTCAAAATTTTTGAAAAATAATTTCCAAAATTTTTCTAAGTATTAGTCACCATTTGTGTAACCCTTAGTATTTTTACCCCTATTTTTAATATAATCAAAGGGGGAGAATTATATAGGGACATGTATATTTTTTGCATATTGCATATCATGTTTATTAATTACAATTATTTCCCTATTCTATTACTTTTTTTATTTTTTAACCCTAACTTAACTTGGGTTGATGCATATAAAAAAAGGAGGAGATTGTAAGTAATCCATGATAGTTTTGATGTGGTCAACCAAGAAGTTAAGTCCTGTTGTGTTTGATGTCTTGTGTCTAAGTGTGCAGGAACTTAGGAGTACAAGAAGTCGAGCGGAAGACGCAGCAGACGTAAAGGATGACACGGGACAGGAGCCGACGGACTTGGTGCATCCGAGGGACAAGGTGCTACGGAAGAGTACACCGATGGACGAGAAGGATGCATGTGTACGACTTTTGAGGAATGAGAAATCGGGGAGAAAGCCTACTTGAGGAGATGGTCAGAGTAATTGGGTTCAGGTGAGCTCAATTCCGGTTAACCGGAGCATCACCTACGCGAACAAAGATCAGCTAAAAGATTGATCTGCCTCATGGAAGGCG